>CANXYI011360148.1:0-12568 GCA_948208565.1 Hura crepitans | reverse complement strand
TACACATGTACACATGCTAAATCATGCCAAAATCTATGACACATATAAATTGAATTTATTCCACATACCTAAGTGTGAAAATACCCTTTTCTCCACTACTTTGGTGCCTAAAAGCTTGCTCTCCTTTAGAGTTTTCTTTTCACCCTAAACATACAAAAATTTTTCTTAGAAAAATTTCTCAAAAAATCTTACATAACTCTAAATGAAAATCTAAAACCATGGAACTTCTTAAAACACTCTAAGCTACTTAAAACAAAAATAAAAAATGGAATAAAATCACTTACACCAAAAATATCACTATTCACTCTATACTTATATATTTCATTTGAGAGCTTTTTTTGGATTCCCTCACTTGGAAAGTGTTCTACGGATCATGGAGGTAAATTCCTATATAAAGTTTGCAAGATTTGGTGGAGAATTGGTGTAGGTAAGGGAAGAAAATGGTAGAAAGCTTTCTTTTAATGGTGGAAAAATTATTTTTGGGAAGAAATGGAGGTGGAGGATGACTTTTTATGCACATGTGGCCTTCCCGCATCTGTAAGGTCATAAATATGGGTATATGGCATGGTTAGATTATGACACGTGATGATCTAAAGGTCTGTATTCACCTAATTTCTTTTTAAATTTCATAAATTCACAAAAATTTCTTTAGACCTCCAAAAAATACTCATTTAGCTCAAATCTTTGATTAGTGTCACTAAGGCCCATATAAAATTTCAAGTCAAAATTCCACTATTGAATTTTTTCCACTATTCACTCACTAGAATATATATATTAAAAAAATACCAAACGGCCTCAGAAAATTAAAATTCCTTCACCATCATGTTAGTTGGAATTTTTGAGATTTAGGGTATGTATTTTTTGGTCCATCTGGGCACATCTTAGGGCTATCCTGGCACAACCTTTTTTTATCTCCTTATTCACTAGTTCTTAACTTGAAATGATTTATTGGTTCTACTAAATTTTTAAATTCTTTCATTTTACCCATTTTCAGTCCTATCAAAAATTTTATGACCAATACGCCCCTTTCTGGCCTCGTGAAGATGCCCTAACATGTAGGGAACACCATTCATGCCAATAAGGTACTGTTTATAAAACTTAGACTTATGGGCATTGAAATTAATGCCAAGACTGGAACATCAAACCAATAAAAAGTACCAGTAATGATGTCTAGTGCTGTAGCCTTTTCTTTGGCTCTTATAGCATACTATCTAACTAGAGCATGAGTCTTAAACCTTGTACCCTAACTAGTACTAGGTTGCTCTCCTGCACTATGCCTCTGATCCCTATTATAAGGTACAACTATAGATGCCTGAGTCTAAGCACCCTCTAGCTATCTCTAAGCACACTCTCTTCTGTAATGGTCTCTAGCACTACAATTAAAACACTCTCCTTTTCTAGCTAGTCTACACTGCCCCCAATGTTTCTTCAGCATATCTTAACAGCCTGGTAAAATCATTTTCATATTCTGACACAGTCCTTTTTCCCTACTCCAGGTTAAAAAACTCTTGCCTTTTTTTATCTTCATATGATTCATGTATGTATTTATTTTTGAACTCTTTAAGGAAAAACTCCCATGTCAGGTCTGTAGGTGCTTTTCTCCTTTTGATAGTGTTCCATTAACTATAAGCTTCTTCCAGAAAAAGATAAGTGGCACACTAAAAACTTGCTTCCTCATTACACTTTAATTGTTCTAAAATTCTAAATGTTCTGTCCAGCCAATACTCAGCTCTAGTAACATCATCTTCCTTCTTCCCGGAGAAATCAATAGCTCCAATTTTTTTTAGCCTTTCCAAATAGGTTTCTAGGAAGGAACTAGTAGGAGAGGTGGTGCTAGAGCTAAAGAAGGAGGTGGAACAACAACAGCAGTAGTGTGTCTGAGCAAATCTAATATTTACTATACTAGAGTAAGAGATGCTTCTGCCTGCTATTGGCCAAGCATTTATAGCTATGGCTATTGTGCAACATCCCTGGGTTTAGGTACTAATGCATTACTTGCCCACTGTATAGTTATGGGTGCTAAGCTAGCCACTTCTTTGACCCCTCATTAGGGTACCAGATTAGCCATGTGTTTACTATAAAAGGAACAACATATCAGCCTTGTATAGCATAACAGTTTCGAGGAATTTAACCTTAAACAGTGACACTCATGTACTCTACCTAAGAACATCAAACCTCTGCTCTAATATCACTAAATGTGACACCTCTTATTGGATTCCTAAAGAACCCAATAAGCAGTGCACCTCCCACTAGGTCACTCATCCTGAAATTGTCTTTCTGGTTTATTCATTTAACTTTTACCAATTTCTTATTATTTGATTTAGTTTAACTCCAAAACTAGTTTTGTATTTTTCTTAGCTTAGCTTAATATCATTTCAACCTATTTAAGCAAAAAAATAGTCAGTTATAGCTATTTAGATTTTTCCTAAAATTTGACAACATAATGGTTGTATGGGTCACTATCCAAAATTTAAACTTGTATAAAAATGCTTCATATACTCAGTTCTCACATCCTGGACCCTTTTAGTCCCCTAAATAGTCAAATTAGCATCATCTATCTATTAGTTCATCAACACAAGCCTCAGGCTACAATTAGATAATCCGTAATCTAAAGCCACACATTCATATATTTTGATAGTTTACTTATTATAAAATACAATTTACATATATATATACATATTATAAGTTGCTTACTTCTATGGCAACCATTTTCCCACCTAAGTACATTGAGTGTAAAACTGTAAACTAATAATATAGCAACCTTGCCAAAACTATCCTCTAAACCATTACTGCACTCACTATGAGGCTATCTATTGAACTTAATTACCTGTGCAGCAAAATAGGTATGATGAGTATATAATACTCAGTGGTGAATTCAAGCATTTAAATTATGTCATATTCATTATTCATGCATACAATGTCAATATTTAGACATTCAAGTTACCATGCCAATAAAAGATGTATATTTATCAAAATTACTAAAAATACCCTTCATGTATATTAAGGTTGCTTACTCATTTAATTAATTTAAATTTTGTTAATTTTTTAATATATGCCATTATTAGTAATTTATAAGTTATTTATTTCATTAAATTGATATGCCCGACTAGATAGACATCACTCAAATACACTGGACCTAGAGGGAACTGAGACTATGTAGTGATCCATATTCTGGACCCCCGATCACTGCACTAGCCTGACAAAATCATAGGGGTCAGTCCATGGACCTCCTAGCTCAAATATCACACTCAGTTACTCAATATGGTCTGCCTAGCAGACTAGTGCAATGATCCATATTCTAGACCCGACCATTGCATTAGGCCGATAAAACCATAGGGATCAGTCTCTAGACCTCTTGAATCACATATCCAAATTAATTACACAATCTCTTCTACCTAGCAGATTAGTGCAGTGGCCCCTCTAGACCTATATCGCTACATTGGCATAATCACATAATTGCACCAAGTGTGTAAAATCATATAATGGTCTATCCAACAGACTAGTATAGTAGCCCCAAAATGGACCTCGACTGCTATATCGGCCCTGCCTAAAAATCAAATCATGTTGCAGCTGCTAATCCCTAAGTTGACTAGTCAACCCATCTAGTGGGTGTCTAACTAATGGGCTATTATTCTCAATTTATGTTTATTTCTTTATTGATTAACTTCCTATAATATTCTTGAGTGAAAAATAGACATATTTTATTTTTATCTCACAATCAAATGTTAGCCCGATTTGGTGTGGGCATAATTAGACAATTTCAGGTCATTTTCTAATAGTATTTTAAAGACCTATGGTAACCAAAATTTAATTCATATTATTATTGATTTTAACCCTTTTTTAATTATTATTTAATTACCATTTACTATCCATGCCCATTAATGGTCAATTTTGAACAGTTATAGGTCAATTACTTAGTTTGCGTTAACAAGTTTACGGTTAATTTTACCTCCTTTTCCAATGTAATTTTCACCATTCAATTCACATTTTCCATAAGCCTAAAGCCAATATCAATTAGGCCATTCATAAGTCCAAACCATAGACATTTATGCCATCTCATAATATTATCCCATAGTAGCCAATTTGGGCACAGATTCTAAGCACATTTCAAGCTATTTTTCAAGTTCACTTTCTAGTTCAAGTTCATGTCTCATTTTAGGCTAGTTTTTCAACCTTTATACTAGGTATTTGTTCATTTATCAAAACACATTCATTATTCCATTTTATATCTTGCCAATCTCATAATATCTTACTAATCTTATAGACTTATTCAAATTCTACTAAGCTAATTATGCCATATAAAAGCCCATTTTATTGTTCTTTGTCACACATAATCATAACACATACATTGCAAAATTTCCATTTCATTTTATTTGACTTATCCCTCAAGTCATGGCTACTTAATAGCTTTAATCATACTTGTTATTAGTCTTTATCATACATTCATCCTTTTATCCATAACTTAAACACATTTATAAATATACATGCACATTTTCATGCCATCTGTGATAGTTTATACACATCAGATGCCTCGACCATCCCTAGGTTTTCAAGCCTTCATGTGCTAATCAATCCTATTACATGCCAATCCATCACTTCTATACACACCCACATATATATGTGTGTGTGTGTGTATGTGTGCATACCATGAACCTTAAACATAATTTTTTTACCACTTGATCAAGCAATAAACACACATAACCACATGTTAATACTCTTAGTTCCTAAAAAGAAAACATGTTATGCACCCTTTAATTCATCCACCATATAGACATTCATTATGTCATTACAAAATTAGTGTACCATGGCTCTAAACCACATCAAACCTCTCATACATGCACCAAAACTCTACCCATACTTATCGACCACTCATAGTGATCATACCAAACACACCAAAATCACCTTATACACAATAGTATACATCATTATATAATCTCAAAACCATAACCATCACTTTAAATACTACCTAATTAGATGTGGAGGAATTTGTGGCATGAGGAAAAGAAATGAATTCACTAACCTTAACCACATGAAGATGAAAATGCCACAAAATTCAAGCCTTCAAACCATCAAATTCCATCCTAGTCTTCATGAAAGTTAGCCCCCTTTTCAAGCTATTTATCATCTCTACCCTTTTCAATCCATTTCTCCTCTCTAATTCGTTGAAAAACTATACACACAGGCTTCATTAGGATTCCAAGCATTCATAAATATCCATTCCCATTCAAAATGCCTTACAAAAACTAATGAAAAGCCATTAAAATGATGAAATACTCACCTTGCACCCTTACTAGAAATTTCTTTGACCTTTGCACTTTTGGGGATTTTTAATTAATTCTTGAGAAATCATCTTTCCTTAATTCTTTCTCTACAATTACACTAACATGTAAATATAAATTTAGGTGTGCTTAGTTTTCTAGAAATTCTTAGAGAAGAGGATGAAAATAGAGAGTTTTTCCTTATTGACGTGGCATGGGTAGGTCCCGCGACCTCCTGAACCATCCCTAAATAGCTTAATTTTGGCAAAAAGTTTGGAAAATTATTAAAAATCAAAGGGCCATTAAAATATTACACCGTTTATTTTAAAATTCCTCATTTAACCCCATTTACATACTTGCAAAATTTTGCAGCCAAATTCCATCAATAGGGCAGTTTTCAAACTACCTTAATTTACATATCAATCTTGAAAATTACGAGAAATTACAAACAACCATAGATTTAAAAAATTCCTTCACTAATGGACTCAAGGGAATTTTTAACCTTCTGGGTATGGTATTTTTGGGTCCATCCGAGTAGATCTCAAGTCATTCTCAACCTGACTCCATTTAACCCTACAGATCACTAGTTTACAACCTAAATGATTTATTAGTTTTGCTAAATCCTTTATTTTGGCATATTTTATCATTTTAAAGCCCCTCGATATTTCATGACCAGTGATATTGCCTCAGTTCTTATGCAAGTGACCCAACACCTTGGGCACCCTTTCCAAACCCAATGGCACCATTCACAGAGCCTCGATGCACATGTATTACACAAATAAGGACCACAAAGGCAATAGTGTCAAGTACGACGACTAAGAGGCCATGGACTTTAAAGGTTAATAAATGAGGCCCGAAAGCATTGATCACATAGGGTAAAATTAACATGATATCTTGGCACTAAAGTGCCTTGAGCAATTGTTAAAATAAATATTTCTAGTCAGCTAGCCAATGTTTGTAGTTCTAAATGTCTATGCATGTTCATATAGGGCTAATACAATTCACATCTTTATTTATATTTTCCATCTCTATATGTTTATCTTATAGCACTTGCATACTTTCTTTATAACTCACTTTATGTATCCATTCAAACATTTTATGATAAAAAAATCTTCATACAATAAATCTTTTACTTTAAACCATTAAATCATGAGCTTTATTTTGTATATCTATCTTTACTTGCTCTTATTTAAACTCAAATAATTGCTAAGTTACATTCTTCTTAATATTTTTAATTAATATCAAATCTCACCTAAAAATTAGCTTATAGAATTTTAAAGCTTCTTAATATAATTGTTTACTATAAAATATTTTATTTCCATATAAAGTCACTTTAATTTCTAAAAACTCAAAATACTACCCTAATTCTACTTAATACTTAATTAAACTTATTTTTAATTAATTTCTCATCAATTTCCTTTATTTCCTCTTTCTTTTTATTTTCAGCCACTGAGGTACACTTTACTTAATATTTTCCTTTTATTCAATTATCTTTACACACTTCACTATTTTTTATTTGTAACAATGTAATGCTAACATCTCAATTATATTATACATGTAAGAATTGAATCCATCATATGTACACCTAATTCAGCCAACACTTCACACACATAACACACATAATTTCTTCACAAATTAGTCATTACTTGACATTAATTATATTCATATGCAACAATTATTTCATGATTCACACTAATTATAGCTTAATTTCATTAATTACATGCATGAATAATTTAACTTTGCTACTTAAATTTAAAACAACTATGGAATACATGTATTATTAATTTGTCCTCCTTAAATGTTATCCTTTAACTTCTTTTCAATAAATGGCCTTGCCTTTATCCTTGTCTCTTTCTCCCTCTTAATCCATACACACCAAAAATAAAAAAAAATTCAAAATAAATTCTTACAAGTGCTAATTGAAAAGTTGACTTCCTAAAACATCTATTCATTATATAAATTTTTGAAATTAAAGCAAAAATATAAAAAAAAAATTGACACTATTCATCTTCTTCCTTTCATTCATTTTTCTAGCAATTTTACTCCATTATCTTGTGTTCTAAAGCATGAGAAAGCTTTTAAGAGGCTTCATTTGATTTTTTTAAAAGGTGTAAGTTGATGATTTTTAGAGGATAGAATGAACAAAAATCGTGGATTAGAGGAGAGAAAATTTAGTAGCAGCTATGAGGAAGAAGAGCTAATTTTTTCCTTTTTATTTTAAACCATTCTTATATTTACATGCCCACTATAGATGGCTAGGATCAAATAAAATGTTAATCTAATAGCTTGAACTTATTTTCCTTTTAAAAATCTTTTTACATTAATGTGTTTTCTTTTAGAAGTTACCATATTTTTCTACCTAAAAATCACAATGCAATGACTAAGATTAAATGTTTACTATTTAATTTATGGGTCTTACTTTCACCATATATAAAAATATTTTATTTTTAATTTTTTTAATTTGCCATTTTTTATTTTAATAAATATTTCTTGATATCCAAAAATTCTTATTACAATATTTTTATTTTCTTTAAAATATTAAAGTATCAGCATGTTTATGTTCTAATCAATTTGAGCAAAGTTGCTAAATTTTTGATTTAGCACTTATCGCATTACTATTCATTTTTTACTGCTATAAAAACTTTGTTTCTATTTTTAACCTACTTGTTTACTGTAATTTTAGTTCATATTTTGCAAAAATTCTTTTATGAATTATATTTTCACCAAGTAGGATCACTATCACTTAGGTCTCAAGAAATGCTATTCATGACTCAAAAAGTACTATTCAGGGCTCGAGAATTTTTAGGTGGTACAACAAATGTCAATGAGATTTATAAAGGCATTTTGAAAATAAAGATTTGAATAGTATAATTAACAAATTTAGATCTTAATTACATGTACATAATTAAGTAATAACTTGGCATAAGTCTATGCTTAAACTTAAATGAGATAAAGTGTGGCTTAAAGAGTAATTACATGGTAACTATTTATTGATGCATTAAGTCAAGCCACTTGACTTTTTAACACATAAGTAGTTTTAATGTGTTGCTAGACACCTCTCATGACTCCTACACATATGAATTATTAATTGGAAATTAATTATGGATATAATTTGATTGAACCGTAAGAGTCTTAGTTGAACTAGGATTCTAATTCATTGTGTACTACCATTATGCTTTGAAAACCAATAAGGTCAGATACTAAAAGAATTGAGATGAGATTTAAAATGTTTTGATTATTTAATTACAAAAGATGTCATTAAAAGATGAAGAAATGAGAAAAGAAGAAATAACTCAACTTAGAGCATAATTGGCTTGTTCAAACCTAAATTAGTGTTTCAATGGGTTAGGCACTAGAGGCCCAGTTTAGGGTTTATGTTTGATATAATTTCAATAGAACTTTAAAGTGTTAAAAGACTCATAATATCAAGCCTATAGCTGATCTAAAATTTGGCCCAAATTAGTCTCAGAATTTGGCCTAAAGCAAATAACATGTGCATAAGCCTAAAACTGGGCTACGCATATAGTCTACTAAAACGCCAAATTTGTGGGCTGCTTAAAGGGTAGGCTAGGTCAAATTTTTAAATGTTAAAAATCTAACATCGAGATGTTATTTACAGTATAAAATAAATATTTTTATCTACCAAAGGAGATAAAAAAAAAGCCCTTTCTATGCATATAACCTTGTTATGTAAAACATGCACATTTATTTTCTTCTCTTTGTGCTCTCAAAAATCTTACCAGCATATAGATATTCGGGTTTTTTTTATCAAGGTTCTTGAGTGGGTAAAATGAAGAGCTTATCAATGAGGATTAAGGTGGTTTGTAATAACCTAGAAAGGTGAGTAGAAGAAAAGGAATATTGCTAATGGATAATGATAATGATCTCTTACAATAATTTTTTTTTTATTATCTATTGTGTTTCAAACTTTTCAACAATAGTTACTTTGTTTGGTATCCACAAAAATTTTCTAAATTCCAATATGCCTTACTCAAGGAAACCAAAACTTTTAATTAAATTTAAAAGAATAGATTTTATCCTAATCTAATTAGATAAAAGTCATCTAATAGGATATTAATATGAATCCTAATCCTAATTAGTTACTATTTACATGAAATTAGATTCCTTATAAACTGTAACTATGAGACTTTTAATTAAATTGAAATGCTAAGTGGTTATAGTTGCGAATTAATTAGAAAGCTAACATTATGCTAATCAAATTAGATAAGAATTAACTAATTTGATACGAATACAATTAAGCATAATGATAAGAATCAAAACATGATCGATTTTATAATTTGTTTGGAATATAAATTCTAAATCGAATTAACTTGTAACCTTTTAATTGGATTAAACTTCTAATTAGACTAGAACTCTAATTAAAATGGAGTAGATGTAATTTAGTTATCTAATGAGAATAAGTAAATAAATTACATGTTTAATGTTGATTAAAATGCCATGATTAAAGTATGCATAATCAATTAATCAAAATAACGAATCAGACTAGTCTTATAAGAGTTATAATACTAGTTAAACACCATAGTCAATATTTTCAAGTTTTATGCATTAGAATCTATTATATGGGTGTATGTTTGACATAATGACTAGTTATGCACCATGAATAATTTGATGGTTCATAATACATTGATTATTTTTATTTTCATAAATTGGCATGTCACAACCATTCTCTCTAATTCTAATCTAACTCCTCTTCCATGTAATGTGGGGTTTTTTTATAAAGAGATTATGTAATTAGATTACATAGGATTAGAATAGGAAAGATGAAATTACAAAAAGCAAAGGAGAAGTAGGCCAAAGGAAGGAAAATCGGTGAAGAAATAGTTAAAATAATTATAATTATTTCCTTTATTTGGTTTGTAATTCATGTATGCTACCTAAGGTTTTACCCAAATTGATTTCCTAATGCTCCCAAAATTGATTTAGAAAAAGTCCATTACTAGATCAAATATTTAATATCTATTAATAATTTAATGATATTAAATATACATCTCTATGGCAAAGCATCCCTAACCATCTATAATGATACCTAAAAAGAAAGAGGTCTCTCAATTAGTATTAGGATAAGTGTAGATTTTTTGTACCAAGGATGAGGCTATTGTGTTAGGAGTCACCACATAGCTCTACACTAGGGCCATTGATCTTTTGCCTAGAAAGTGTTAAGAATTAGATCTTATTTTAAGCCCTAATAATATACCTTTGTTTATATTCCAATGTTTATCAATCTGGTATCATGCAAGCAAGTATTATAGCTAAAAAAAGCATTCATGCCACCTTTGCACGCAAGAAAAATATTAAGTTACAATAATTAAAATATATGATTAAGTATGAAATATAAATTAACCATCCATAAAATGTGTTATTCAATTAATTGTTATTTAACTAGATAATTTCCCATAATTCGATACAAATTTATGGTAACTGCTTAACTACCATCTCTAGGAGATTGGCATTTATTAAAATACTTTTTCTTATATAACTTTAATTATTAAAAAAATATTTTATTAAGAAAGCACCAATTGATTATGTTAAAAAGCCCTCGATATAAAGTTAGAGTTTAGTGTAAAATGAGTTATTAAACTACATATTACAACCTAAAAATAAGCAAAAGGAACAATTATATGGCATAAAACCAAATAAATAAACTTAACATAAAATTAGTCATATCTATAAGTTGATTAGTTTATGTAGATAATATAAGCCTCTAAAATAAGTTGTGGATCTCATTTCTAGTATGAATGATGAAACTTATGCAACCCATACAAAATGATTAGTAATACAAACAGAGGTCCAATAAGACCTAATAATAGTGCAAAATGAGATGATGACAATATATGTTAAAGGCATACATGTGAATATGAACAATTTGTTGGCTTCTATGGACTCATGTACAATAGAAATAAAACATCCATAGAACCCCAGCAAAGGTTGGAATATCAAAAAATTGACAAACAAAAAAATTTTATATGATGAAATCACAGAATAAGAATTTAATATAAATTCTCTACATGATTCTAATATGCAGCTTTCCTTTTCTTTTACTCTTCTTATCAGGTTATCGCAAACTAAAGTGATCCTTAGTTGGAAACACCTCCAAGGTAATCCACACAAGAAGTTTTTGGAAGAGAGCAACTTGAAAATATAGGTGCTAATAGGATATTCAAGTGGATGAAAGAAGAAGAAGAAATAATGTGTTTTTAATTATTCTATGTAGCAATTTCTGCTATAGAAAATACACCCATGGTAGCTATTGAAATATGGCTTATTTATATCATAAATAAACAATATTTAGGTCAAATTTTAACACTTAAAATCTTCCCTAAGTCGGACTAGAATAGACCTATCACTTGGGCCTTATTTTATCCTATGTGCATAAGCCTTTTAATGGGCTTATGTGCAATCTGCTTTAGCCCTGCTTTCATTAATCCTATGTGCCACTTCTAGGCCTTATTTGCATTAATAATTACTCTAATTTGAGTCCTTTTAATCCTTTTAAAAGCTCATAAACAATTAGAGGTAAGAATATTAAAATTTGGACTCCACAAGGCCTAAGTCCAAAAACCTTGATTTTCTGGACTTTTCATTTGCAAGTAGGTACTAAGCCAATTTGCTCATTTCTTATTCTTAATTCATTTTCTAATGATATGTCATATCATTAGAACATTCAATCCTATGTGTGTGGGCTTTCAGAATAGCTTGGCAGTACACAATGAATTAAAGTCCTAGTCCAATTGGAACTCTATAGATTCAATCTCATTAAATCAATATCAATTCTCTAATTGATATATCACTTGTATATAGGTCAAGAGAGGCATCTATCCATGTTTCATTACTACCTAAGTGCTAAAAAGTCAAGTGGTTTGACTTAACCTTTCCATATACAGTTACGATGTAACAAACTCCTTTCACCATCTTTTATCCCATCTAGTTTAGAGTATGAACTTATGTCAACTTAAAGCTTAATTAAGTATGTATAATTAATCCATGGACATATTATTCTAATAATTTCACCTCTATTCCAAAAATGCCCTTTGTGATTCTTATTTGCACATGGCATCTTACTTTAGCTAATGATTTGTGAATAAAAATTACTTATCCGAACTGTGAGATAACTCCCCACTATAATTTAGAGTGGTGAATCATTTGTTAATTACTACCCTATCTTTAAATATGTCAAGCCATACCCAAGCATCTCGCTATGTATACTTCTTGTTCAAAGTAAAAGCTTTGGAGTCAAAGTATGCACTCTATATTTAACATAGTTAGTGATCTCAAGTCTAAGGATACTTGCA
>CANXYI011360095.1:0-11424 GCA_948208565.1 Hura crepitans | reverse complement strand
AAATTATTAATATCAGTGAATTAAATATATGAGAAAATAGACAATTGAATGGAAGGAATAGAATGAATAAAACTGAAAGTAAAACCAGAATGGGTTTATGACATTGCAGTAAGTGAATGCTATGTGCATGATAAATGATATTGGGTCAGCCATGAAATTATGTGTATTTGGATGGAACAATGTGATTGAATTATGATATGATAATGCTCTGATAATTGAGATTTGTGTGTTGTAAATAATGGGATGTTGAAATGATGGGAAATGGAAATTTAATGATATCCAGCATGCCAGAAAATAAAAATGTAACTTTAAGATACAATTTGATGTTAATAATTATTATTGTAAAAGATTAATGGCCATTTAGTTAGACACCCACTAGATGGGTTGACCGGTTAACTAGGGATTAGCAGCTATTAGGTGGTCGGTCTCTCTAGGGCCCACTATTGTGTATTGATGATAGATATTGAGAGTGGTCTACGGATGGGTCCCTACTATCCATCCTTTTCCTATTTAATGTGTTTGTGGATATTAGGAGTGATCTACGGATGGGTCCCTACTATGTAATTGTGTTATTTATTGCTATGGGTTGCAGATATTAGGAGTAGTCTACAGACGGGTCCCTGCTATCTGCTAGTCCGGTATTGGGAGTGGTCTATGAATGGGTCCCTACTATTGGGTGAGGTAGGTGTAGCTACCTAGGCCTTAAAAATGGGCCACTGCACAGGACGCATCCTGTTGTCCAGTGTCTTTAAGCGTCATTTGTCTGATATGGGCCATCAATGTAAAATGAGGAATTGCTTTGAATGAAATAATATGAAGTCCTTTAATATCGTGATGTAACTAGCATAAGAAGATAAGTGATCTTAAAGAGATAAAAGATTGGATATAAAGTGATAAAAATCTATGCACAAAATGTATTGAAACACAAGAATAACTGGTGAGGATTATAAATGAATGAACTTATATAAATGTAGTGGGGCGTTTTCAAGGCATATCAACTTAAAGGTGAATTATGATTAATGGCAAGAACAAGGTTAATAACTGGTACCTAGACACCTATTAAGTGGATAGAAAGTATGGAGGTGGACCGATAAATAGTTAGGAATAAATGACAACAAAAGTATGAAAGGGATAGAAGAAAAAAATAGTAGCAATGGCTATGAGAGGATAAAATTGATATAGATGAAGGTTAAGAAAAGCTGAGCTAATAACTGATAGTGAATCCCTTAATAATCCATAGGTGATGTTAGACATTAAACTAGGGGCAAATTGTGGATATATGAGTATGTTGAGGCTTGATAGGTGAATGGCTAGACATCATAGAGGGAACAAAATTAATATGACTTATGTGCTTGCATGTATAAACTATGGAAAGTACATGGTATGTTTGGTTAAATTCACCACTGAGTGCATACTCAACATATTAGGTTTTTGATGCATAGGGGGTAGAGGTATGAAGAGCTTGAAGTAGACAATGAACGGTGCAGACGATGACTGTCCAGGTATGCTATCGATGAATAAACTATATGATAAGTGAGTAGAGGCACTCATACATATGCATATGGGTAGTTAGGGTAAATGAATGGTAATGGTAGCATTATTAAGATAGTAATTAGATACAATAGGAACATAACTGAATCGGTAACTGTAAACAAAGCCTAGGCTGATAATCAACTGTAGGATTAGGCATGTAAGAGTCATATGCCTAGTAGGTTTAATTTAGACCATAAGAACTGTTAAAGTAAACTTCTAGACCGGTAAATATGTAATGTGATAGAGGTTAAATGAAAGACCCCTGGGGAAATCCAAAGGATGGGTGACCTCATGGGAAGTAGCACGCCCTGCCTATTTTCAGGGAGAATGGGCAGGGGGTGTTACAGGTCCTGCCTCTATGTTGGCAAGTCTGTGTGGACTTAGTATGGCCTTCGGTCTATGTTTGTGTGGACTATCACATGTCACTAAATATATGTCCATCTGGATCTCCCATCTAGTAAGAATGGTCACTTTACACAACTCAAGGTAAAGAGGTTAATAACACAAATAGTGGTCTGTGAGGACCTAATAATAGTGCCAAATGATATGATAACCACATGTGCAATGTAAATATGAATGATTATGATACATGCTCAAATAATGGTTATTAATAAGAAGGGTGACAGACTAACCATGCAAAGGAAAAAATAAATTCATCACAGCAATATTCATAAGAACTAGAATTTAGAACATGTGTTTGTGTGGACTACACTTCTTGTGAAAGGGAGTTCATGTGAATCAAAAGGCATCATACACATGCAAATAACATATACATCCATGTGGACCGCACTTCTTTTAAAAGGGAGTCCGTGCAGACCACACATTAATTCTAAATTATCAATAATATGCATATTAAGGAATGAAATAGTCATATAACATGATAATAACATGAGGGCATGTCAACATGGTAAATAAAATATACTAAAACATAATATACAAAGTAAATAAAAGATTGTTATTACGTGGACGTCATATCATGCACACAATTAGATATTAAGTCCATGCGGACCTTATCATGCGTTAAGGTAAGTCTTTGCAATTAGAATGCCAATTTTAGAATGATTACATCATTTTAATAGACAATCACATGAGATCAGAATAGCTTAAAATAATAACCTACTCCTATAATCGATGTAGGGATTACATAAAATCACCTGATGTATCGATTAATCTTGGGATATCATCAGTTTGCATAAATGAATCACATAGATAATTAATAATGATGAAAAAGATGAGCTTCAAATCTTACCTTGTGAATGAGCTTCAAACAACAATTCAAAGGTTGGTTTTAGAAAAAAAAGGATGGTTTTGAGTGCGAGCTAAGGACTAGTAAATCAATTCTTACTTTGGAGTCAACACCTAGACTCTCAAAATAGTGGATTTTGAATTCTTGGAATTCCTCCTCTTTATTCTCCCTTAAGAGGGGTAATTTATATGTTTGGTGGATGGCTCTCCCATCCAAAAGAGCAAAATCTTGATAGGATTAGGAAATAAAGTCCAAATAGGAAGTTCACACTTCTAGAAGCTTTTCCTCAATAGATCTATACAGACCATGGTCATTAAGTCCATGCGAATTTAGGCCAACCCTGGTGGTTCATGGGCCTTAGGCCTAGTTTTAGGCTGAGCCTATTATAGTCTATATGGACATGGGCTTTGGTTTGTCCAAGCAAACCATGGGTCATGGGCTTATAGGTCTAAGTCAGGCCTTGGTTGGTTAGTGTGGACCTAATAACACCAAGTCTAAGTAGACTTGTACTAAAAAGGACCTTACGAACTTGGATTCTAGGTTGCTTCCTTTGTTGCTTAAGCCTATCTCTAGTTGTCATCATAAGCCTAAAAGGTAGGGCATCTACAATTATTTGAATCTTTATGCTAGCATATTTGTCCCTTTTTTGTTTTGGTATATATACTATCGATTATTTCTTCTTTTCTTTTAGTGGTTTTGAGTTTGAGGAAAATCCATGGATCTACTTGCTTACCTTGTGATCTATTTATTTTCTATTTATTCAAGGCATAGGAACTTGCTTATTTTTGCTTTGGATATAAAATCACTAAATCTTGACCTATTTTTTCGAATTTTCTTACTTCTATATTGTATTTTAGATTTGTAAAAATTTTGTTCTACCATAATTATTTTTTTGATTTGGAAAAAAATGGATATTTATGCTGGATATTTATTTCTATTAGTCATGTGAACTTACTTCCCATTTTTTGGATGCCTATTTTAGTTCTTATGTTTGTATCCATTATTAATCTTTATTCTTTATGTTATGATTATACTGGCCTTCCTTTTTTAATCCTATATTTGATCTCAATGGACATATTTATTGGATATATTCATTCTCAAATTTTTTTGTTTTTTGGATGTTCAACATTAAACATGGAGTTTTTTAAAAAGAAAAATGTTTCTTTTTGCCTTATAAGGAAGCAGAGACCATAAAATTTGAATTTTATTTTCTATTTAGTAGTTTCCCCTTCTAAGTGCATAATAATGGGTATTTTATGTGTAATCAAGCTTTAAGATACTACATAAGATATTACACTTGATCTTTAACTGCATAAACCATCATTATCACTTTAGATATGCTTAGTAAACTATAAATAAAAAAAAATCTTAAATGATAAGTATGAAATTTGAGGGCAAACTATAAACCCACAAAATATTTTTAATAGGGGTAAGCATGGGTTGGGGCCCTACCCAAACTAACCTAAACATAAAGTTTTCTCCTCCTTAAAACCTGAACTAACCTTAATTAGGGTTTGGGGCCTAAATAAAAAAACTTGAAATAAATCAGGCCCTGACCTAAAAAACCCAAAAAATAGAATTTATTTTTTTAAATTTTTGTTAATACAACATCATTTTATTGAGTGAGAGGATGCCTAAAACAATATCATTTCACACTTATGGCGTTATAATGCATGTGTTCGAGTTAGTTTAGGTTGAGCAAGGTTTTAACTTGACCTGACCCAAACTCAAAATGCAAATTTAGTCCTATAATTTTTTTAACTCAAACCGATTTGAACCCTTTGGGTTGGGTTATTTGAGTAGTTTAGGTTGTTTCGGATTTTGGTCACCCCTAATTTTTAAAGCATAGTAATTAAAATGTTTTTTAGAACCATAGTGGTTATGTTAATACTAACATTATCTGCATTTTTTAATAAAGGATCAATATTGTCCCTTTTTAAAGAAACTCAAAATTTTACTACTATGTTTCTAAACACAAATAAAATAAATGGTACCTATTTTTTGAAGACCTTGATCTTCTTTTCTGCACTAAATGCTCCCACTACTTTTTACCAACTCCTCTGCTTTTCCACCAACCCCTTTATATTAATACCTATTGACTTGTTTTTATAGTGTAAAAATCATTGTGCATACACAGTGAAAGATATGGTGTAAATCCTTTTCTTTGTATAAGCAATCTCTCTCATTAAATGACTTCAATTTTTAAATGCCATTATCTTTTATTATCCTAAGAGTGAATGTTTTACTCTCTTATTAACAATTTTTTTGGTCATAAACAGGTTATGCATGAAGCAAATTTGACAACCCAAGTAGCAGCTCGCTTCAGAAGAAAATTCAAAATTTAAAATGTTGATTTTTCATTTTTATTTCATTATTATTTTGTGCATCCAGTATTAATATGTATATGTAATGGGTTTGGGCCTGAAGCCCAATCGTCATTAAGTTAAGCTATAGTATTTTGATTTTGGGCCTTAATTGGCCCAATTTATATGTAGTAATTTGACTTGGGCCTTTAGGTCTGTCAATATTTGTGCCAATTTTCAAAATTACAAAACTATAAGCCTAATGTTTGGCCCGTCATATCTTAATTTTCTTTTTCTTTTTTTGATTTTTTTCATGGGCCTGAATCTCACTGAAAAAATGACTTTATTCAAGCCTTAACCCCAATCCAATAATGTTTTGAAAACTCTTTATTCTTATTTTGTTCATGTAGATTAGCTAATGAAAAATGACTTAGACTTCTATTATAAGCCTTTGGATCTACTGATTTAAAATGGGCCATGACTAAGAAAATTAATTAGCACTTCCATCGTTTATAAACAATGATATTCAAATGCTATAATAAGTAGAAAAAAATAACAATCAATAATAATAATGGCATAATTATTTTGGAAACCCTTATATATTTAATGTGGAACAATATTAGCAATGAACAAATAACAATTAAAATAATTCATAAAAAGCATAATATTAATAACAAACACCTAAAAGATCAATTAATATTTACTATTTTATTTTGAGCAAAAATATTGCCAGATAGATTAGGTGTCTACAAAAGTAATGTGTATAAATTCCCCTTGTAAATTGAAATAAATGAATAGAGGAAAAAAACTTTTATTTAATATGGAAAATATAAGTATTTCTTAAATACATGAAAATATGAGAAAATTGTTTAAAAATTTGGTGTTGTGTTATATGAACACCATAAGTATAATAAAAATATAAACTTTGCTTAGAATGTATGAGTTAGAAGAAATAAACTTGTATCTGTATAAGCTTTCTTATATTAAATAGAGTGGATAAGATGAACTATGTATGATAGCTTTTAGCAACAAGTAAATTAGATACTTTACATGGTAATATGCAAGCATTGGATATAGGTGAAATATGGCCATCAGATATACGGAACTAGTTTGATAAGGTTTATATTTTAGATACATAGGCCATTATAGTTATATTTAATATAAGATATGGTTGATACATACATACATGCATGTGTATATATATGTGTGTGTGTGTGTATGTTTCTTCTAATGATGGTTGAATTTCATGAATATATGTAATACACCAAGAATCCTAGGGTTATATATAGTACTTATCAGAATGTGAATAGTATTTTTTGAGACATGAGTTAAACTAATTTGATCGAATGCAAGTATTATTATGAAAATGATTATGGAAAAATTTGATAAGGAAATAAAGTCATTAAGTGGGTTAAAAATCAGAAGTAGAGTTTTTATAGTAGTGTAAAATGAATAGTAATCTAGTATGAGGCTAAATGAATAATTTGGCATTTTGCTTGAATTGACTTAGAAAGGTCACACCTTAATACTTAAATATTCTAAGGACTATAATGAAATTGCAATTTGAATTTTTGGAGGTGAAAAAATTTCATAAAAATCAAATAAGAGAAGAAAAGAGAGAAAGAAAAAGGGTATAATTGAAAACTAAATAAAGTATATAGATTTAAGGGAATTTTTTTCAAAGATATTTTTTTGGGCTAATTTATGGCAGCCACAAATAAATAGCCAATAAAAGAAAAAGAAAAAGAGAAGAAAGAAAAGGAGAGGGGGGGGGGGGGTAGTAAGAAAATGACAGGGAAAAAAGAAAGGGAAAGAAATTGAGAGAGTGAGAGAATAAGAAAGAGAGAAAGAAGACAAAAGAGAGAGGGAGAGACCAAGAATTTACAACTGTAAATCAAAGAATCAAAGGCTTAATTTTAAAGGTAAAGGCTGGTAAAATAGAGAAGCATTAAGGTTAGTGCTTATTCTATCTTTTACAAGAATAAATTTTCATTTTTCTTTTTACTTCTTTTATATTGTGCTGAAATTAGAAGAGGATGTTAATGTGGCTGAGGTCTTAATTGCATAAAAAATAGAGGAATTTTATATTATTCTTGGTGCTATAAATGGATAAATGCTAAAGTTATTAAGTATGTGCATGTTTTTACTTTATGGAATTAGATTGTATATTAAGACTGTGAGAACTTAGTAGCAGTAAAGAGTATTTCAGTTATAATTTATGATATAAGAGTTGAATTAATGTGAAATAAATGGTAAATGAAAGTGACTCATAGGGTTATAACTTTTATGAGGAAAGTTTCTTTTAATTCAGTTTAGATTTTACCCAAAAATTCTAATAAGTGAGAGTACATGTACTATCTATAAAATTCAAGAACTGTTGTAATAGTTTGTGTTCTTTTAGCTATAACTTTTAATGTAGGGGTCCAAATTAGATGATTCTTAAACAAATTAAACTAGAAACTTAGGGATAAAATTTTTCTTCAGGAACCTAACTTAGATTCTACCATTAAGGCATTTGAAATTTAGTTACAAACTAGAATTGTAGAACTTATGGTGTTAGAATTTCAACAATTCGGGTTTCCTAAATAGTAGGCAAATAATTGCATATATCTCACTTATTAGAAGTCTAATTGAACTAAATTTTGATTTTATGGAAAGCTAAGATTTGTATAAAGGATTTTCACATAGGCTCTTTAATCAAATTCTAGCAGTAGAAGGTTTCAAATAATTTTTGAAAGTGAACCATGAAATCTATTAGTTGTCAAATGTTAGGAATTTAAGAAATTTACGAGGTTATGTGATTCTAACTATAAGTCATGCTATATAATTCCAATTTGGATGATTCTAGTTCCAATGAATCATAAGTCAAAATGCTAAAAGTTAAGGTAAATGTTGACACAAGTATGAAAGTATAGAATTATATTAAGTTTAATTGTTAAAAATTTATTTGTATACAATAAGGTATTTAAAAATTCATATTGATGTGTTTTATTCCTTACATAATTCACATGTGTAGTAAGGGTTGTAATTCGCTTAAAATAATTGAAGTTTCTTTAGAGAATGCATATATATGTATATTTAGAAAACTCAATAACCATGTGAGACTCATGACTTTAAGCTACGTTTATGCATACATGTTTATATATGTGTTCACATATATGATGTGGTTATATGAAGGAATTGTGTGTCCAAGTGTATTCCAAAGAATTTTGAACTAAAGATGTTTGTACCTATTTTAGGAAGTGTGAATTATATGTTAAATACACGTGAAAGGTAAGCATGAATGAATGAGTCATATGGGTGAAAAATTATATTTACACACACACATACATATACAAATCTTTAAAACTTAGCATATCATATATATGCTACCATAATTAGATACTTTAATGGTAAATGAAATTTTAGTTATGAAAATACTTAATATGGCCAAAATAGTACATATGCAAGGTATGGCTCACGTTATCTCTTTCCATTGATTACTTTTACATGACTAATGTTAAATTAAGAAAACAATTGAAAGTATGACCATATTGGTTTGAAAATGTTATTAATGTGGTTTTATGCATGTATAGGTTTATGAACCAAAATGAATGATAAAATGATGATACAATGAGTGAAAACTAACATGTGTGATCATGTGTTTGCTGAATCATATGTGTACATGAATTTGACATTTCAAGTGCAATTGTCTTCATGTAATTTAGTGAACTTGTAACATTTTGAATAGCATATAATGTAGGCTTTTGATTCAAAATGCTAAGAGAAGAGTTTGTGCATTATATATGTTTTAGAAACTTAAAGATGCTATGAGTTGGATTGTATGCATGTATAGGCTTATGTACCATTAAAAGGCATATAAAGTAATAAGATATATGCTAAATATGATGTAAGATGCGTTATGTGTAATAACCATATAATTTCAAGTTTGATGAATGTGTTGAAAATCATGGGTCATTAATAGAAATTGAGTAACTTGAACTTACTTGAAGTATGAAAATGATGTTATTTTCCTCATGATGCCATATTGGCTAAATGGCCTATATAATGAGAAGGATGGCATATGATGATTATTGTCATGATAATAGATTCTTAAGAAAAAGTATTATTATGATTTTAAAGGTATGCAAACCAAGACATTTATATGCAAAGCTTCTTGTAATTGGAATGTAAATTAATTGAACATAATTAAATATACGAAATGCCCATATGTATGTAGACAACCTAGTCTAGATAGGTTGATGGGTTAACCAGGGAGAATCACAACTGCTAAGGTACTTTAGTGCTTATTTATGGCCTTTAGGCCCCTGTATATGGCTTTTGAGCCCTCGTATATGGCCTTTAGGCTTACATGCTTTGCCTTTAAGCTCATTATCATGATTATGACCTTTATGGCCCATGATATGATCTTTGGGTCCCTATTATGACCTTTGTGGTCCCTGATATGACCTTCGAGTCCCCATTATGACCTTTATGGTCGCTACTATGACCTTCTATTCCCCGCTATGACTTTTATGGTCCTTGATTGATTTCATCCCTTATATGGCTTTTGTGGCCCATGGAGTCCCATTATCCAGTATCAGGATGTTGTCTATTAGGTATGGGCAAGTAAAAAGAGGTTATTATGATAAAGTAAAGGTTTAACAAGGAATGGATAAATGGAATAATTTGATTGAATCCTATTAATTGAACAAAAAATAATGATACTATTCATGATATTGTGTGTGCTTTTCTTTGTTTATGGTATTTTCATGGTTGTTAGATAGTATAAGACATAAGATATAATTAGCATAAATTAAATTTATATTATAATTGTTGATATGTGTGATATATATAGATAGAGGAAATGTTAATATGCACTTGTATGATGTAAATTATAACTTAAATTGTTTATTATCTTATTATTGTTATTATGTGTATTATTGGTATGAATCTATATTAGCACATAGAAGTCTTTTATGTTAGTGTTGCACCACTAAGGATTTTGCCCTCAGCATGTTGGTGTTTACCTCGTGTAGGTACTAATATCCATAAAGTCAAATGAGACGTTTAGAGCCACATCAAAGTCTGTTGCTTAAGGAAAATGATATATGTCAAGTTTGTATATCTATAAATGAGTTGTGTGTGTGTGTGTGTATAGTGATGAGTAAATCTTTTGATATTCATTCCTTAAGGGAAGAAAAGATACTATATAGTCATAAGTGTGATGTATGATGCCTTTATGAAAGATTGTATAAGTGATTGTGATGAGAAGGATGATGATAGAAATATGTAAATATGCTTTTGATTTCTTTATAGGTTTTAGCAAATTTTCTGGTTGTGCCCTAGACAATTGTTATGCTATTGGAATTTTGGCACAATATTTACTTATGAATTTGTCTTAACATAAGTAAAATGCTTTTATGCATAATAGCACATTTTTCTTAATTTATAATGATGGATTTTCTTTCAAAGTGAAAGCTTTTTCTTTTATTTCATAAACAAAGTATTTATGATACGTAATTCTTGTGGATACATATACAGTCCTATAATGAAAAAGGGGTTTATAATGGACTTTTATTGGATTCTCCCTTGATAGTCGAGTAAAAGTCATTACAATATGTATTTAAGTTGATATTATGAAAATATAATTTAGTCGTATCTTAGAATGTATAGAAATAGTTACATGTATGATGTAAGGTAAATGAGGAGAAATTTTATAAATGCCTCTTTTTGGTTAGATTTAATGAATATAACATATATTGGTATATACGTAAGCCTACTATTTCAAGTGATGTCTATATACTACATATATATAACCTTTAATTGATGTATGAGCATGAATAGTGAAATGAACTATAGAACTATTGCCTAAAATGTTATATGATCTAATTATACTTAAAGTGTTGTACATTTTCTTAAATATGTTCACAAATGGTTTATGTTATTAGGTACAAAATTTGAAGCATTATGAGGTAAGTACATACCTTGAAATTAAGATAATGACATATGGAATATGTATATAAATTATATATGATAAACTATGAATTATTATGGTACATGAATAAAAATGTGAGCTTTTATGACTTATAAGGAAATGATCATATGGTATATGATTTTGGACAAATGGGTTTTTAAGGCATAATGGATATGTATGAATAATGATATGTATAGTATATTAAGGAATAAATGTGAAAGGTTACTCATAAATGATTTTGTATGGTACTTTAATAATATAAGTCAAAATGACACTATATAATACCTAGTTATGCATATAAAGTACTTATATAGCATATACAAACATGAAATTCTTATATTAATTAGAAACAATCTTACTAAGGAAATATGATTATATGGAAAGAT
>CANXYI011360049.1:0-12940 GCA_948208565.1 Hura crepitans | reverse complement strand
TGCATAAATCATGCAATGTATAGACTATAAGAAAGTGCTCTCTTTTGTTGGTTATGTATAGTTTTGGGCCTAAGCCATAGTTTGTAATATTTTATAGTTCAGTAAATGATTTGTAACTATAAACCTAAAATGTTTTTAAGTTGTTACGCATGTCTAATGTCTCTACTTGAGGTTGAGACTGTATTGTTGTATGGTTGATAATGAAGTGATCAAAAGGATCATGGAGCAGTGAAAATGTATGAGAAAGATTATAAAATTGTTTTTCTTATCGTAGGTTACAATTTTAAAATTTTAGGTAGTGCTTGGTATAGCTGTTATGCTATCAAAATTTTGACATGAGTATTCTTAATTTTTAGATATGTAACTAGGTTTTAGATAAATTTATAAAAAAGAATGAGGATTTATATGGGATCACAAATATGAGTGATGAGTTATTAAATAAATTATATCGAGATAACATGTTATGTAACACACCTTAGTTGGGTACGACCGTGTTTGGTGATGGGACTGAGTAAAAGGTGTCACATTTTGTGGTATCAAAGCTTGGTTTATTCATTCCTAGGCAATATAAGAGTGCTATAAGAGTTAAGTCTATACATAATGTAATTTAATTATACCGAAGCTTATCAATTGTTCTTGTGCTTGCAGTTAGAATAAGTGCTCTGTGAGAGGAGGACGATGGATAGTTTTCTATGTCTATGGGATAGGAATTTGATAAAGTGGCATCCATGTCTAGTAATGTTGTAAGACATGCCTCATTAGCTACTTAGGGTCCACTAACCTTTGTACAGTAGATGCTACAGCTATTGCGACAAGCTACAGTGGATGCTTTATAGCTAGCATCACAACTGCAGGAAATTCCCTTAGCTCTCTAAAAGACTTACATGAAGAGAGTTAAAAGAATAGGAGCAGAGGATTTTAAGAGAAAGGGAAAAAAGGTGAAATAGATCGTAAGATAGCCGAATATCGGCTAGATCACAAAGAGAAAATAATGAAGTAGATGCATTGTACACCAGCTAAGATAGTGATTTATGCCACCACTTTATTTCAAGAAAAAGGTTCGAAATAATGGGATGATTTAACAGAATATAAGTCAAAAGAGGAGCTGACCTGGGAATTTTTCCTTATTGAGTTTTACAAGAAGTACATACCTAAAGATTACTTCGATGATTGCAAGTAACAATTTATGTAGCTCAAACAAAAGCAAAAGTCAATAAGGGAGTATGAGAAAGACTTTTCCATGTTTAGCCACTATGTTAAGGATACTATTACTATAAAGGATGACAAGTACAAGTGATTCGAGAAGTGGTTACATGTGGAGATCAAGTCACAAGTAGTTCCTATAAAGATTAGAAGTTTTAATTAGATAGTATCAATTTGTTGATCTACTAAGAAGATGTATAAAGAAAAGAGACAATACTATCAGAAGAAGAGATCTTTTAGTCCTAAGGTATCCAACTTTGCTTAGCAGACAAATAAGACATTTTAGGGTAATCAGTATAGAACACCACCGCCATCGTAGAACCATAGTCAATCTCAAAAGATAGCCTAGGGAAGTTAAAACAAAAGTAAGACTGGTTAGTAGTCACAAGTAGCTAGTACACTTGGTTTCATAGATAAAGGTAGCCAAAATCCTCATTATCCTATATGCCATAAGAGACATAAGAGGGAATATTATATGAAAAAAATAGGGAAGAATTTTAAGTATGGTTCAAGAATCATTATCGTAAGGATTGCCCCAAGGAAGTTAAGGACAAACATAAATTTCCACTAGTTTCCATCAAATGACAAATAGGAGAAAGAGGAGATAAGCTAGAGGGAGCTTAGAGGGATAGAGTAGAGTCCAGAGTAAGCATAGAGCTCTTGCCCACTAGTATGATATTTGGGTATGAGAGGAGGTCGATGAGGTAGACATCATAACTAGTACATTTTATCTCTTCAACTCAACTATATTAGCTTTGATTGATTTGAGGTCTACACATTCATATGTTTGCACACTACAAGCATGAGATCAAGGGTTAGAATCGAAACTTATAGACTTAGAGATTTTGGTTAGTAATCTATTAGGTCAGTATGTCATAGTAAATAAGGTTTACAAGCAATGTTTGTTGATATTGTAAGGACATCAATTCATGGTTGATCTTATTGAACTACCATTCGATGAGTTTGATCTAATATTAGTCATGGATTGGTTATCTAAGTATCAAGTAATAATTTATTGTAAGTTGAAGTGCTTAATTCTTAAGGATGAGAATGGGGCTAAGATTATAGTAGTGGGTGAAAGGATAGACTTTTTGTCTAATGTTATCTCGGCAATTACAGCTAGACAGATGGTGAGAAAGGGCTATCAAGCTTATCTTGCGCATGTATATGATACAAGTAAGGAGAGTCCAGATGTTAGTAATATACAAGTATTGTCAGAATTTATAGATGTATTTCTAGAAAAGTTACTCCATTTGCTTTCATAATAGGAACTCGAGTTTAGCATTAAAGTATTAACTAGCATTGCTTTGATATATATAGTTCCTTATAGAATGGCTCAGTAGAATTAAAAGAGTTGAAGATTCAATTTTAAGAGTTATTAGATAAGGATTTTTATTAGACCTAGTGTTTCACTTTAAAGAGAACCAATATTGTTTATAAAGAAGAAAGATGGTACTCTTCGGTTGTGTGCTAATTATCATTAGCTGAATAAAGTAACTATCAAAAACAAGTATCCATTGCCACAGATAGACGACTTCTTTAATTAGTTAAAGGGTGCAAGAGTATTCTCTAAGATTGACCTAAGATCTAGTTATTATCAGTTGAGAGTAAAGGACTTTGATGTAACGAAGACAACATTCAAAACTAGATATAGCCACTACAAGTTTTTGGTAATGCCATTTAGGCTTACTAATAATCGAGCAACCTTTATGCATTTGATGAACTATATTTTCAAACAATACTTAGATCAATTTGTTGTTTTTTTATTGACGGTACTTTGGTTTATTCCAAGAACAAAGAGCAACATGAAAATTATCTAAAGACAAGTTTATAGATTTTGAGGAAAAAGAAGCTTTATGCCAAACTCAATAAGTGCTAGTTTTGGCTTAGCAAGGTATCTTTTTTAGGGCACATTGCTTGTGACACCCCCTATTACACTCTTAAAGAAATTCAATGCACTTCACGCTAGGTCACCCATCTTGAAATTACTCTAAGGGTGAACTCTTTTACACTTATAAACTATTTTAGAACTTTATCAGATATGGCTTAGACTCTTAGTCTAACCCTTTTGCATGTTTATATATGGTATGATAGACATAGAAAACCCATCTACAGACATTCCACATGTTACAAAAAATTGGGCAGCGCAATAGCTACCTAAGTGACATACTAAAATTTTTTTCACCTATAAAAGCACTTCTATTAACATCAATACTATTATATGTCCTTGTTGACCATTCTGGTCCCCTTAGTCAATATTATTACACATTAGAAACACACATAGGGCCTTTGGCCCACAGTTATTGAAATCATCAAATAAACCATTTAAACAAAACACTTGATTATATATACATCACATCTATCCTTTATATATATAGACATAAAGAACCTCTAAACATGCTAACCCATACCTACAGTGTTTTACATGAATGCTAGCTAATAGAACAACAGAGAAAGATTATATATACATGTTTACATTCCTTATATTTTCCTTGGGCCGATCAAATCAAAACAACCGAAGACTCAACCTAAGCCTCACTCCTCGAGTCTGGAAAGATAAGAAGGAAGCTAAAGGATTCTAAGGCCACTACTATTTGATTAGCCTAGGAGGAGCGAGTTAGACACTATAAGGTTAGAGTCACCACCCAACTGAAGTCGAGAAATACCTTATAGGGCTAAAACCAAAGCGGTTCGAAACCCTACTTTTATTTATACCTCAAATTAATTTAGAAATTCAATTTGAATTTATAATATTATTCTTTTTCTCAAGCGACATATTACAATTAATGTAAATCACGTAATCACGTATGAGAATTTACAAAACATATTTACAGGGAAAATAAATAGGTACTTGGAATTGAAATAACATACATGAAATTGGACAGTTGATTATCTTGAGAACTTTGGTTCTCATATGCCAATTTTGGAAAATGATTTTTATTGTAGTGACTTTTTATTCGGAAGATTGGTTTTGAGAACTTTGGTTCTTGTATGTCAATTTTAGAAAATGGATATTATTGTTGTAGCTTTTATTAAGAAGGAATTAGAATTTATTTTATTAGCAAAATACCAATTTATTAGGTATAAAATGATTTTGATTGTTATTTCTTTTTAATGTGCAAAATCAATTTTCTACCTAATTTAGTGTTCATGGAATATTTCGGGATTGAAATTAGAAGTATCATACATAAAATCGGGTGATGGATTTAATTTGAAACTTTGGTTCTCATATGTCATTTTTAGGAAAATAATTTTTCTTTATTATGACATTTATTAAGAAAAATCAAGACCCATTTTATTAATAAAACACTAATTAATGAAATAAAAATATTCTGGTTATTTTTTCAATCGCATGAAAAATCATTTTTTGTAATTATTATAGCATTCATGAAATATACAAGGAAATAATTCGATAATAAAAATATAATACAGGGCAATTATCTAAAATACGTCCCAACTGAATAAATAATAATAAAAAATTACATTTTGGGACACCTAAAATACAATCTAACCAAAAATAGGCAATAATAAAAGCAATCAATAGAAAAACACATAGAACACAAAATAAAATAGAAAGAAGAAAATAATGGGTCGTTAAAAGATTACTTCAATGAGATTTGATGAAGTGGTAGAAAAAATAACATTCAGATCCCAAATGATCGAACAACTTTTATCACAACAATAGAAATATTATATTAGTATACAAAGCAAAAATAGAGAGATAGACAGAAATAAAATAAAAATGGATAGTCACACAAATATATAAAAAAATATTGCACAAATAAATTATCACATCTAACTGGTAGATGGATAAAGTAAAAAGAAAAATAAAAGCAGTAAAAATTATAGAAATAATATATTTGGATTCGAAGCAATAATAAACAAGCAAATAGAAATAAAATAAAAATGAGCAGTCATAAATATAAAAAAAATATTGTACAAATAAATTATCACATCTAAGTGGTAGATGGATAAAGCAAAAAGAAAAATGAAAGTAGTAAAAATGATAGAAATAATATATTTAGATGTGAAGGAAAAATGGATAGGTAGATAGAAATAAAATAAAAATAAGCAGTCTCAAATATAAAAAAAATATTACAGAAATAAATTATCACATCTAACTGGTAGATGGATAAAGCAAAAAGAAAGATAAAGGCAGTAAAAATGACAGAAATAATTTTTTTTATGCAAAGCAAAAATAGACAGATAGACAGAAATAAAATAAAAATAAGCAGTCCCATAAATGTAAAAAGTATTGCCTAAATAAATTATCACATCTAACTAGTAGATGGATAAAACAAAAAGAAAAATGAAAATAGTTAAGAAATGGGTCACTTGACACACCAAGTATATTTGCCTTTATAAAAGATCTAGACTGGACCGAAAAACTATGCTTGAATCTTCAGAAAATCCAAGAAAAATGGTGTTGAAAGAGTGTTTCTTTTTTGCCTTTTTTGGTGTATTCTCTCTCAAAAAAATTTCTCTCTTCAAAATGACTAACCTTACTAAAGAAAAACATATTTGGCTTTTATACATGCTTCTCGAGGCTAAAAACAGCCATTTTCAGCTCAAAAAGGTCATTTGGTGAGCAAAATGATTGTTTTGGTCATAAAATAGAACAACTATTCCCTTTATGAAAACAACCTATTTTGGCCGTTTTTATTGTGAAAACGGCCCGTTTTGGGCCAAGAACGGCCATTCCCTTCTTGAAAATGGGTCGTTCTTCCAAAACAGCAGTTTTCTCTTAGAAAATGGCTGTTTTGACCCTTTTTTTTAAGGAAAATTTTGAGATATTTGATTCGGACATAACAAAATCCCTTTTATTAGGATTTTTGTCCTCTTCATCATTATTAGGCAAACCAAACATAAGAGCCCTAAAGACCTAATGTCTACAGTTGCCCTCAACTTTAGGGAGGTGACTATAGAGTGTGTGAGACTACCCAAAGATCATAAAGGAAAGAGACATGTACCTTGTGGGGTGATTTTTTCGTGAGAATCACTGTGATCAGAGTTAATGATGTCTAGGTAGTGCTAGAGACATTACACCCATAGTTGATTTGGTTCAGGCAGTGCTATGAGACATTGCACTTGAACTCGGGCAATGCTATGAGCTATTGCAACCATAGATAATTTAGTTCAGGTAGTGTTATGGGACATTGCACCTGAACTGGGGTAGTGCTATGTAAGGTTGTTCAATTGGTTGATTCGATCCAAAATCGAACAAAACCGAAAATCGAAATTCCAAAATTTTTAGAATCGAACCAAAATTTTTATAGGGACTAAACCAAAAAAATTGATATTTGTACAGGACCAAACCAAAAAACCAAATTAACTAAAATTCTATATATTTTTTATTTTTTATATATAAAAGCCCCAAAATGACGTCGTTTTAGCTCAAAACGATGTCGTTTTAATATGTTTGGTCAGTTTCTCTCTTTTTTTGCCCTTCAAGAACCAAACCAATTAAATTAAAAATTACCTTAAAAAACCAAAGCAAAAAATTATGAACCAAAAACACCGAATTGAATGGACCAAATTGTCAAAATTTTGGCTCGGTTTTGCACAGCCCTAATACTGTGAGACATTACACCCAAAGCTAATTTGGTTTAAGCAGTGCTGGGAGATATTGCACCTGAACTCAGGTAGTGCTGTGAGACATTGCACTCAAAGATAACTTGGTTTAGGTAGTGGTGTGAGACATTGCACTTAAACTCGGGCATTGCTGTAAGATATTGCACCCGAAGATAACTTGGTTCAGGCAGTGCTGTAGGACATTGCACTTGAAAATTTCTTAAAAGGACACATTTTTTAGGTTAACTAAAAAATTTAGGTTGGCCCCAATGTGGAAAAGATGAAGTAAAAATGTTAGTTCATCAAAGGTCATTTACAACATGGAAGTATGCTGTGTGTGTGAGTGCATTTTTTTTTAATTCATGTCATGATTTCGAAAATTATAATTTTATACCTTTTCCTTATTTTTCTCTTCTTCTCTCTTTTTTTTCTCTCTTTTTTTTTATTTTATCTATTTCCTTATTTTATTGTTTATTTATTATTCATTATCATTATTTATTAGATTTTTTTTGTTCTATTATTTTGTCCATGCTTTGCCAAAAGAATAAAAGTAATGAACAAAATATGCCAATTTTATAAATAATTACTTTTTGAGTAAAAAAATCTTTGTGTCCTAAACTAATATGTATAGGTAAGTATAATAAAATTAAATAAAACAAAGATAAAGTAAAGGCTAAGGAGCTGGAGGCTATCACTAGTCTCTTAGTATCCAAAGCACTACCTCTATCACCTTCAGCTTCTAAGTAGTCCGATGCTTGAATTCCTTGATCCTCATGCTCAGGTCGGTGTGGGTATGCTAGAACTATTCCATCATCCAAGTCTTCAAGCCCTAGAAAAGAGACTTGAGTGATAGCAGAGGCGGCATTGAAGAAGATGGGTCTACCTCATCGATCCACTACCTCTAGCATGGCTTCTCTGGGGTTAAGTTTATCCCCAAAAGCTTTTCGAGATCTAATGTGAACTGATTATCCCTATTTAGCTGCTCCCTACTAATCCAACTCAACATCTATTAGTAGTCTATAGCCTACTGGTGATTGGGGATCGGACTTCCTGATCCCGATGGTGATACAGGTGTCTCGGTCAACCCATAGTTGCTGTCAAAAAGACTTATCAAGGTGCTACTCCGGGATGCCTAGCCTAAGTAATATGGTGGAGACAACTCCTCTGATGATGATCCTTTTGCCCAAGGATCAACTGGTGTAGTGTAAATGCCTTAGGATAGTCCAAGTTAGGTTGAACCGGACATTGTGCCCCATAGCCCAAAAGCCATAAAACTCGGTCTTGTTCAACTGACTGAAGCTACCAATATGTCCGAGGTAGCTAAGAGCCGAGACTCGATGTAGGCAGTGGTAGACTAGGTCTCAAATGGTAGATGCCTTAGTCCGACTGGCATTATAGGTGGTACCAAGCTGACCAATAGACCCCCTCTGCTCATCTAGCTCTTAGGGACCTTTGTGTCCTTATCTATGGGCAAATGCAGTAGCTAAGTGAACCACAAGAAGGAGACATTGAAGCTACTCCCTAACACAGTGAAGTGGATGGCAGATGCATCGTTTGGCCAGGCTTGCCGAAACCAAAAGGTGCTATGGAACTCTAGCATAATGGCTAGATAGGTGGCGCACCACTACAGGTAAAACTCCTACCATCCCACTTGGGCGAGTAGCTGATCCAGTCATTCTAATATACCTTGATCTCATAGTGTTTGTGTGTACATATATTAGCTCCCGAACTGAGTGATGGTGGCCAAGCATTTGTATCGCTCCATCTCCTTATCAATGAGCCAACTTAGTACTGCCATGTGTTTTGGCACGGGTTAGCAGCATTGTTACTTGTGTATATTTATATAATGCTTAGGTGAAAAACTATCAAAATGCATAAAAATAGTAAAAAAAAATTAAACCTTTTATAGTAAGACAAAAATGGCCATTTTTGCTATGCCAAAACTGTTGCTTTTGCTTGTGAAAATGCCTATTTTGGGTGGTCAAAATGGCCATTTTCCTAGCCAAAAATGGTCATTTCAAAGCCTAAAAATGGCCATTTTGGGTTAACCCCAAAATACCCATTTTCTAGCTCAAAATGGGAGTTTTCAACCAAAAAATGCCCGTTTTCAAGCCAAAAATGTCTAATTTTGTCCAAAATGCCCCTCTTTCATCTTTCAAAGTTATAAATACCCTAATGCATGTATAGATCCTCATGTTACTTGAGTTTTTTTCCTCATTTTTGCAACAATAAGCGACGAATTCCTAAAAAAGCTTCATAAATTTCTTGATCTCTCTTCTACATGGGAAACTTCCACCTTAGCTTGCTATAATGGGTTAAAATTTCTCCGAAGAGTGCATCTTAATCAAACTTTTCTCAAGGTAGTGACCTAATTTTGGGACCCATAATTCCATGTCTTCTGATTCTCTCATCAAGAGTTGTGCCCCCTATCTGAGGAATTTGTTACAATTTTGGGCGTGTTTTATTCTTTCGACACACTACCTTATTGTTCGACCTATATTCCCCACTACTTATATGAGGCCATTAATACACTCGGCATATTACCATTCTTGGCTACCAAATAGGTTCCACGAAGAGGATCAGTCTCTCTTAGTGCACTACTAGACTCTGCTGAAAGCTACACATGCATTCTATCCCTCCGAACGAGCACATATTTATTCATATTCTTTTATAAATATTTGGCAATTTTAGCTGAAGACCACTTTAGAGACTACCCACTATTCAGCATGATCAATGATTTGAAGAAAGGGTTGAATCCTTTTATTTTAATCTTGGCTAAAATAATTCTTGGTCTAGATATTGTGCAGTATGGAGAAGCTAAATTTTTTTATAGGAGCCTGCTTTTACTTTAGGTTTTTTTTTAATAGACCACCCCAGAAAGGGGTTTTTGGCCTATTTTCTAGTCTACCTTTTCCCTAGGAAGCCCTTATGGGTTTTCATTCCTGACAGGATAGACTGCCCTTGTGGGTTTTCACCCTACCCTTTGCTTGACTTTTGCTTAGGATGCCTTTACAGGTTTTATTCCTAACAATATTTTTTTAGGTATAGCTATAAGAGAAGATTCTCCTATTGGATGATCCTCTACCTCATGTCCTTGGATCCTATGGCTTGAAGTATTTGTTGTCTTGAGCCATTATGCATCGTTTCACATATGTTGAGCAATGGGTTTCATGGTTGAGTGCTTTAATAGATGATGTTATAAGTTTTAGAAACCCATGGATTTACTTATTGTAAATGTGGTGTATGGGTATATCAGGTTGCATTCCTCTAGTCTGCTTTCACAAGGTTACCTTTTACATCTTTGAATATTCCATGAGGCAGTTTGGTGAGACCCAAAAGATTGTAACTTGCCTGTTGTCTTTTGGAGGAGGAGATATATCTATGACCTTCACTTCTGGTTATCATGACTTATGAAGGCACTTACCTCTAAAGATGAACATTGCCCCCAGGGTCGTTTACAACTTTCAAACTTTAGATGCATATAAAGAATGGGTAACATGTCCTTCTCAAGACAATCAAACCCATTAGCTAAAGATGGGCGGTAAAAGTAGTGGTAAGAGGCAGAGGACTTAAAAAGAATGAAACAAAAAGAAACTTTTCTACTTTTATTTTATTTTCCTTTTTTGTATTTAATGTTGTATTCCTCTAGTTTATAAAATGCTCAATTGTGCTTATTAAATTAGTCCTATCTAGTGGCATCATATTTGCATTTTATGATAATCACAACAAGACATTAATGCAACAACACATTTCCTCATTTAATTAAGGGAGATCTTAATTACATCTTAAACTCTTGTCATCAATCAACCCTCACAAGTTTTCTTGATTGACAATTTTCTCTTAACCCTTAATTATTGCATAGGATGCCTTTTTTTGGCTTTCACCCTATCAGGGTGCCCACTTTTAGCAAGGCTATTGTTTATCGAGTTTTGACCCATAGGGCTATTATTTCTCTTCTTTTTCTCATTTATTTATCTTTAGCCATAGAACCTTTTCAACCTATCCATATTCACAGGCTCTCATAATTCATTTCCATCATAATCTGTAAGGATCGCAACACCCTTCGATAACATTTACATAAGGATGAATGGCCCTTCCTAATTTGGTTTGAACTTTCCTCTTTGGTCAAGTAGCCCCGACCTCTCTCTCTTTCAGTTTGCAATCCTTTACCCTTTTACTGAAGGTATGTGCCATCTTTTTCTTATAAAATTGATTATAATAATTGGCTCTTAATCGCTTCTTGTCTAGCAAATTCAACTGTTGGAATCTTTGTTCCACCTAGGCGATCACAAAAATCTCTACCTCTATTGCCACTCACAATGACTGAAGCTCGACCTCTACTAGAAGCACTGCATCTGTACCGTACACTAAGGAGAATGGAGTAGCAACTATTGAAGTTCAAATCGTAGTCCTATACCCCAAAGAGTAAAAGTAAGCTTATTAACCTAATCTCTGTAAGTCATAACTATTTTGGCCAAAATCTTTTTTCTTATTAGCTGCTTCAATTGGTCCATTGGCTTGTGGCCTATAACGAGAGGATTTATAGTCCTGAATCTTGTATTTTTGTAAGAGAGCCTTTATTTCCACTTGAAATTAGACACCGTTATCTAAAACTATATGATGTGGAACCCCATATCTGTAGATTAAACTCTTCTCTATAAATTTAGCCATTTCTCTTACCCCCAACTTCTTAAAAGATTCTACTTTAACCCATTTCAAGAAATAATCAATAGCTACTAAATTAAAGCGATGCCTATTCCAAGCCATCGAATGTACCTCTCCCACTATGTCTATCCCCTATGCAGTAAATGGCCAAGGGAACAATAAGTTGTGAAGTTCTGATACTAGCACATGTTTTAAATCCCTATACTACTAACACTTATGGCATCTTTGCATGTACTTCGAGCAATCATGGCCTATAGTTAGCTAAAAGAATCCTTGGCACATGATCTTTTTGGCTAACTCTAAACCATTCGTATGTGTACCACATGACCCTGCATTTATTTACTCTATGACTTTTTTTGCCTCCTTTTCCTCTAAGCAACAAAGTTGAAGACTGTTTACTTGCCTTTTGTATAGGACCCTGTCTATATTAATGAACTGAGTTGACAACTTCCTCAATACCTTTTTATCCTTGTTCGTGGCTTCTTTGGGAAAGTTTCCATTTTCTAAGTAATTTTGGATGTCATAAAACCATGGCTTGTCTTTTTCTTGCACTATTTCTATTCTTTGCTTTGTCTCATAACAAGGCTTTTCAGAGCTGGAAATGATCACCGATTTCATGATTATCCCTTTTGGATTATCCCAAATAGCATAAGGCATTAATCTTTCTTCATTGATGGTCAACTCTTCATTGGTTTGATACATTGCTAATGATAAATCCTCGAACAACTCAACTATTTTTGCACAAAAAGTCAATAATGATTCAAGTTAGGATATGCAGGCTTTATATTCTACCATGTTATTTGTGACTTTGTATCTAAGCTTTTTAGCTAATGGTAACTTTTCTCCTTCAAAGGTTACCAAAATCACTCCTACTCCTTCCCCTTTGCTATTTATGACTCCATCAAAATACATCTGCCATTATTGGACTACAATCAGGTTCAAGTTTTCATTTGGGAATTCGAACTCAAATTGCTCACCTTCTAGGAGATCGTTCGCTAAGAAATCTACGACTGCTTGCCCCTTTATAGTTTTTCTTATTAAATACTGAATCTTAAATTCTTAAAGGAAAAGAAGCCATTTACTTATCCTATCAACCAAAGATGGTGCTGTTTAGAGGTACCTTAATGGGTTGTGTTTAGACTTTGCCTGTACAGTATATGATTAGAAATAGTGTCTCAATTTCTTTGAGGCCCATACCACTTCTACGTAAATCTTTTCCTCTTTCACATACTTAACCATATAAGGAAGAAATTTCTTACTTAAGTACTAAATTGTGAATTCAACTGCCATCTCATCTTCTTGTGCTATCATATCTCCTACTGAACTTTCTTTAATAGACAAATAGAGGATTAATAGCTTTTTGCATATTGGTGGTTGCAAAACTAGTGGATTTAGTAGGTATTCCCTAATTATGTTGAAAGCTTTCTAACAGACATCATTCCACTTAATTGGTTGATTCTTTCTAAGAAGTTTCAAAATAAGCTCACATATGGTGGTGAGC
>CANXYI011360044.1:0-13070 GCA_948208565.1 Hura crepitans | reverse complement strand
TATATATATATATATATATATATATATATATATATATATATATGAACTTATCACTATAATACACTGAATATTCTTGTTATTATGTTTCCTATCTATTAATTGATTATTACTTTTCATGTAAATGCCTAGTTTATTGCTATTTTAACTCTCTTTCACTTTTGAAACAATATTTTTTATTTCAGACATAATATACTTGTAAATTACTAATCTCTCTTACTTTTTATAATGGACTTATATAATTATTTGATCTTTCATACTTGAGATTTATTGGCGGCTTTCAGTTCTACTAATTATATAGGTTCGATAAAAGATGATTGCATTTGAAACCTATTTTTTTGTTGTCAACTCTTCTGAATTTAATTGAATTTCCTTATTATTATTTTCATAATTTGTTCTTTTTTTATTTTATTATACATAATATAAAAAGATTAATCGAACCATGTTGCAACCTAAAAAATTTGACCTTTTTATTCTAAAAAATGTTGAGTTTCCTCTTTTACTTATTAGTTTTATGATTCAGGATTTAGGCTTTGCTGATGTGTAGTAAATTACTGATTTAATGGTCTATTCATATTTATCTCATTTTTATTAATTTTTTTATTCTTTTAGAGATTTATATTATTTTTTAAGTACAGTTTCTTGTTTCTTCTCTCTATAATCATAGTAGTTAGTTCCTTACTGCCAATTTTATTATTTTTATTAATATTTAGATTTAGTTTTATTTTTGACTATACTTTGATCGTCTGATTTCAATGGATTTGAAGCTAAATTTATTTGGCTATACATTTTCAACATGTTTTGATGGTGAGAATTGAATGTAGGTTTAGATTAATTATAGGAAAATATAAATCTATCACATCATAACATCTAGAACCTATATAGTGCATATAGATTTAACATATCAAAATATTTAAGGAGCATTTGATCATTGCTGACCTTCCCCATATACCATAAAAGTCAAATCTGACTCTTGTGATGCATATAAAGATGGGTATCCCAATAATAACACATAAAAATGGGATGATTGAATAGATCTAATATTGACCTCCTCTAGTATTTGGAAATCAATTTCTGACTTCATAATATTAGAGAGAAACCATCTAAGATTATGAAAGTCACCTCTTTTTTAGATTCAAAAAATTGCTGAACATAATTTATTCCTTGCCAGCTAATTCTGCTCCTCTATTGCATTCTGTTTTTTCGTTCTTTGCTATTTTCCTTTTGCGTCTGCTCTCTTTTTCTATTCTACTTTAATCTCTTACTGCATTTTCTATTTTTTGTTTTCTTTTTCTGTTTTTGCTCTCTCTTTTCTTTTCTCCCCCTTTATTTTTCTGCTTTTCTCCGTATGTTCCTTTCTTAGCTTTTTCTGTGTTTTTTCTTTCTATTTTTTACTGTGTTTTTTCTCTCTTGTCCCCCTTTTTGATGCACCCCAATTGCTGCTTATATAGCCATTCCTCTATAGTGTTTTTTTACTATTGCAGTAGCCCCCTCACCCTGTCTACTTGCTACAGGTAAGATATTTTCCTGTAAAGGGCTGAATGGACTGGAGCTGCTGGGGCTACTGTTGTGGGCTACTAATATTGATTTATGGGTTAGGCTTGGTGCTATGGGTTGCTGCTATAGGCTAGGCTTGGGCCAAGCTATTGACATGTGCTGCAGGCTGCTGGGCTTAGGCCACTTAAGCCTAGCAACTCCTTTTTTCTTTTCTTTTGTTAATTATGTAATTTAATTTAATTATTATTTACTATTTTCCTTTTTTCTTTACTCTTTCTTTTTGGTCATGTATTATTAAGGACCCTATATTTACCTTTGTATAATGATTTTTCTTTTTGTATTTAGAGACTAATAATATTTATTATTTTGGAATTAACTTAAAATTTCTGGTGTTATTTTTTTCTTTAATTTAATCATACTTTAATTGCTTAGATTATTTAATTTAAGACAATGCTAATAACAACAACAATAATAATAATGGTAATAATCATATTTTAATTGCTTGGATTATTTAATTAGACACATTTAAGACAATGCTAATGATAACAATAGTAATAATCTCTTTCTAATAAGGATGACAATGGTGATGAATGATAAGTACTTAGTAATGATAATAGTAATAGTTATAGCATTAATAGTGGAGCATTTGTAAATATTTATCCTTTCTTTTAATGTAAATAATAATAGAGAATTATTTTTTATAAGATGACTTAAATTTAAATTCACTATTATTTATTTAAGCCGGACGAAAATGGGTATTTATAGTAAGCATCATGAACACTAAAATCAAACCATTAAAATAGGTACATACCTTATTATAAATCAAAATCTCCTTAGATTTTCTTTTCTCTATTTTTCCTTTATTTCTATCTCCTTCCTCATGTTCCATGCAAGCAATTAACACCAAAAATTTCAAAATAAATTCTCTTTAACTTTAATTATTAAATTAACTTCAAAATGTTACAGTTGAACTCATAAAAAACTTATAAAAATTAATACAATTATAGAAAAGTCACTTACTCAAATATTGGGTACAATTCACCTTAACCTTCCTTACAATTCTTTCCACCAAATAATACTTCCTTACATATTTCTAATGCATTAAAAATCATATAGAGACTTTAATTGAATTTTTTCAGAGCAAAAACAAAGGATTAAAGAAGAAGAAATAATTAAAATAGAGGTTTTGGGTTAGGAGGTTTACATTGGCTACTGTAAATAAGAGGAGAAGACATGTTTCATGGCTAATTTTATCCCATTTTTGTCTTATATATGACACTTTAAAGGGCTAGGATTAAATAATGATGTTAATCTAATGGTTGAGATTCTATCATCTAATAAAAATTTTCTTATTTTCTTTGATTTTTCTCTAAAATTTTATAGAACTTTCTATAATAAAAATTAGGATCCAAAGGCTAGAATTTAATTGTCACTATACAATCTAACGATCTATGGCTTTCTTACATAAAAATATAATAATTTCCTTTATTTAATTAGCATTTTCCTTATAGTTTCTTTCTCTTTATTTACCTAAATAATACTTGATCTCTAAAAATTCAAATTTCAATATTTTTAGACTCTTTCAATTATTTTAGTATCAGCATATTTGACTTTTGGGTCGATTCGATCAAAAACAATAAAATTACAGTTCAATCCTAATTGCATTACTATTCATTTTTATTGATGTCAAAACTTTGTTTATAATTTTAACCCTATTAATGACTTTATTTCATTTCATATTTTGCTCAAAATTATTTTATAAATAATACTTTTTATCAGGTCAAATTATTATTGCCCAAGTTCTAGGAAACATTATTCATGTTTTAGGAAGTATTATTCACAAACCCAAGATTTTCAGGGCATTAAAATGTTACATATATGTCAACACTATCCATGGACATCTAAAACTTACACTTTCAATAGTTATGGCTCCTAACCCAATGGCCTATTACTCAACATCATAAAACCTATGTAGCATGAGGAAATAAGTGTCTCAATCTATAAGAAGCAATGTCATGAGAATGAGGATCAAACAACAGATGTAGCTTCTCTTATAGCTAGACCTAAAAAAAGTTGCTAGGAATGAAAAATTAGAAAGGGCTTTCTAAGAAAAAATAATGCAGGGGTGGGGTAAAAACTAAAAAGACAATCTATTAAAAAAAGGTAACATGAAAATCCAAAAGGGTGTATTACTACGATGGTACCTAAAGAAGAAATGTGATTTCATAAAAGAAGTCAATAGCAGCAGACTTCACAACATCTAAATCCATAATGGTTTCTGGAAGAACTAGAGGGAGAGGGTTTAATCTATCTCTTATGTTGTTCACCATATCAAATAGCTGATAATCACTAAAATTTTCATCTGAGGTGATTGTGAGATACTTGGCAAAGAATATGAAAAAAGGGCTCCAACACGTAGTGAGGGGAGTCCATGTGCCTATTAGAAAAGGCCAATAAAAAGACAAATGAAATAACATCTTTCTTTAGAACCATCTGATATCTAAAGAAGGAAGAATACCTAGTGCCTCCACTACTTCATAAGAATAGTTAGGAACACAAATAGGGTAAGAAGTTAAAACATCACAAAAATATGAGGCACCTAATATGGTAGCAAATTCCATAGGTAGGGGCATAATTCCTAGTGTAAAAATCAAAGCATATAGAAATGTGGGTCCTAGAATCAAGTAGCTACATGTAAGGATGGCAAGTTAAGATGGGCACGACAAAGAAATTTTAGCCTGCATTATCCCAAGTTGAAGAAGAATCAAGCATTTTATTCAGCTTGGAGCTAAATTCTACACCTATGGTCTCAAAACTAGAAATCAGCATGAGGATCCATGTGCATTAATACATGCATTTATAAGGGTATATGTCAAACTGACTGTTTTCATTGTACACAAAATGCCCATTTTATGTCCTAAAAATAGGGGTTTTGGCCAATTTTATGCCCCATGAAAATGGGCATTTTAGCCAATTGAAAAAAGCGCATTTTGCTTAAAAAACAACTATTTTCCTTGGCCTAAAATGACCGCTTTCATACATCATTATAAAAGTGGCCATTTCTTTCCATTTTCTTCACAACATCATTCTTAGAACCTTCTAAACACTACTTTCTACTTCTAACCATGCCAAAAAGACATCACCAAAGTAGACTAAGATGCCAACCACTCCTAGAACACTTAGCACCACCTGATTAGCTATCACTAGAAGAGGCTAGTTGATTCTAGAGATTATCTATAGTTAGTTTAATTGGTAGTCAATACTTGTGTACCCACACACTGTGTAACCTACGGGCACTTGCTTGAGCTAATCAGCTAAGCATAGGTTGGTTGGTAGGACTTTTACATGTTCTACTATGCCACATACCCCACATTAACTCTAGAGTTTCTCAACACTCTGGAGTATAGGTAAGCCTACAACTTTAATACTTCAGCCATCTAGTTCGGGGTATGAGGAGCGTAATACCAGTTATCTCTTCTCTAATTTATTGAGCTTTTAAGCTTGCTAGTAGATGGACTCACTGAGCTCTTAAAGGTCTTTGTTGAGTAGTAGGTATTGATTGGCCGAGTTGGCATGTATTACTAAGACAACTTGTAATGCCCGTAATTCCAAGTTTTATGAATAGTACCTTTTAGGCCCGAATGGTGTTCCCTACAATGTAGGGCATCTTCATGAGGCCAGAAAGGGGCATATTGGTCATAAAACTTTGATAGGCCTGAAAATGGGTAATATGAATGAATTAAAAACTTTAGCAAAACCAATAAATCATTTCGGGTCAAGAACTAGTGTATAAGGAGATAAAATGAGTTTGTGCTGGGACAACCCTGGGATGTGCCCGGACAGACCCAAAAATACCATACCCTGAAACTTTAAAATTCCAATTCACATGATAGAAAAGGAATTTTAATTTTCTGAGGTCGTTTGATATTTTTTCAGAATATTTTATTCTAGCGGGTGAATAGTATCAAAAGTTAATAGTAGAATTTTGACTTGAAATTTTACGTGGACCTTAGTAACACTAATAAAGGATTTTCAAAATTGAAATGAGTATTTTTGGAGGACTAGAGAAGTTTCTATGAATTTCTAAAGTTTACAAAGAAATTAAGAGAAAATAGATCATTAGATTACCACGTGTCACGATCTAAGCCATCCACCTACCCCTATATAAGGGCCTACACATGCGGGGGGGGGGGGGGGTTATATGTGTGAACTAACTTCATCTTTCCCAATTTCTTCACCAAGCCGATGCCATTCCCAAGAAAGGCTCTTCTCCATTTTTCTTTTCTCTCTCCTTCCATACACACCCAAAAATACAAAAATTATATGGATTAGACCCTCCATGACCTTTAAAGTCTAATCCAAGTTAGAGAAGTGAGGAATTTTACTTATAGAGGAAGAAATTCAATCTTGGTGAATAGTGCCATTTTTTAGAGTAAGCAGTTTTAATTCATTTTTTAATTTTATTTTAGGTAGCTTAGAGTATTCTAAGAATAACTATGTTTTAGATTTTCATTTGGAGCCATGTAGCATTTTTGAAAATTTTTCTAAGCTAAGATTATGTATGTTTAGGGTCAAAGGAATCCATTAAAGGAGAAGATTAAGTTAGGCCTCCAAGTGGTAGAGAAAAGGGTGTTTTCACACCCTAGGTATGTGGAATAGAGTTAAATTGAGTATGTCATATGTCTTGCCATGAAAATATGCATGCTTTATGTAAAGAATTGCTAACTTTTGATGTTAGGCATAATTTTGATGCAAACTAATGATATAGCTATGTTAATGGAGTCAAAATATGTTATGTATGAAAATTGGGGAAAGAAATTAGGTGTATGTGTACGTGCATGGTGTGGCCAAAGGGTATGTGTGGGATGGCATAGTATGTGTAGTCATGCATGTGGCATCTTAGGTATGAACATAGCATGAAAACGGAGGGTATAAACCATGCTTGAAAGTGAATAATGGTACTAAATTGTATGGCATGTAAACTTGATAAATAATGACCTAATTGTATAAGTAATGACCAAGGATATGATGTTTATATATGTGCCATTGGTGGCATGGTTACGATACATGTTTCATGTGATGTTATGTGAAGGATTGATGAAAGAATCATAGAGTTTAGATTGGTATATGGGATGCTATGAAAGACACATATTTGAAATTTACCAAATGAATAGTAATGTGCCTGTAAATTGATCAAATGAATAGTGATTTTGTGATGATAAACTAAAACTATCATTTTGTATTAGCATGATTAACATGAGATATAGTAACAATAATGGTAGATGTCATAATTAAGTAATGAATAGTGACTTAGCCCATCAGTTAGACACCTACTGGATGGGTTGACCGGTCAACTAGGGAATTAGCAATTACTAGGTAGTTTGGTCCTCCTAGGACTACTATTGTCTATTAGATTTTTTGAGTGTAGCTGCTGAGGTTCTAAGATGAACCCTGCACAATCGGTTATTGGGAGGTCCACTCGAGCTGATCCTCACTACCCATTAACTGTCTATGGATATTGGGAGGTCCCATAGGACTGATCCCTGCTATCCACCTATGATGCTTTGGAGATGTGACTCGGGGTATTAAAAGGTCCCACGGGACTAATCCCTACTATCCCACTTATAGATATTGGGAGGTTTACAGACTAATCCATGCTATCTGCTTATCTGCTATTGGGAGGTCTATGGACTGATCCTTGCTATCAAGCGAAGTAGGTGTAGCTACCGAGGTCCAAAATGTGGGCCACTACAAAGGATAGATCCCATTATCCGGTGTCTTAAAGTGTCGTCTATCTGGTATAAGCCTAAACTATATTAAATTTAATTATGAACTTAATATATTTAATTTGACTAGATAATAGAACTGGAATTGACTGAATAGGGTAACTGGCATCTAGTTTGATATCATGCATGACCATGATGAACAAACCTATGCATGTGTGTACATGACTTGTATATGTGTTTGTATATGTGTGACATACTTTATTGTATCTATTCCACCACTGAGTTTATACTCAGTGTGTCGATATTCTGATGAGCAAGCAATAGATCAGATAGCTGACTAGCTTTAGTAGGAGCCCATGTAGCTAACCCAAAGTCCTATTGGTATTTCTTTTGTTACTCTTTTAGTTTTGTAGATAGTCACTCATGTATAGAAGGTATAAAGTTAGTAGCGAGTGTAAAGTATAAACATTGAGATAGTAAAAGTAAATAGCTATATGAACCCACTGTTAATGGATATGTATATGCGTGTGTTTGTCTGTATGTGGGTTTGAGACCCTGTGTACTAATGTGTGTTGGTTGTTGATGATGTTTAGGGGACCAGAAGGGTCCAAGAATTGAGTTTTGGATGGAAACTATTTTAGAAGTGCTTTTTTTACAGGAAAAATTTTTGGTTTTTCACCCAGGTAGCTGTTATTCCGCCCAATTTTTTTGTAAATAGTTAACAGACATAATTTGGTGTTTTAACAGACTAAAATGGGTAGTAATGAATGGTTATATAGAAAAAAACAATGATTGGTCAAGCTAAGTCAAAGTTGGTCAAAGTCATATAAATGTTAAATGAATGAGCCCCGGGGAAATCCAAGAATGGGTGACCTATGGGAAGTAGCGCTCTTTGTCTGTTTCCTTCAGGAATGGGCAGGGGGTGTTACATTTAGTGGTATCAGAGTGGGTTTAGGCATTCCTAGGCATACTATACATGAGTGCATGAGTTTAGGGTTCTATTTTTGGGTTAAAGCTACACTGTATGAAGCTGATGAGTGTTTTTGTCTAGTTATAGATATGACAAGTGAACGGACCCCGCTAGATCAATGGGAAGAGGTGGCCAGTCATGCTCGCACCACTATTCATGGGCTAGAGGTGAGTGCAACTAGTCTAGAGCCTAGTGATGCTGCTCACTAGCTGCCATCTTAGCCACAGCCTCAGGCTCAGGCCTTTCCGGCTTTGCTATAGCAGATTGTAGAGTTGCTAAGACACACTACTGCACCTCCAATAGCACCACCAGCTCCAGTTCCTACTGCACCTCCTCCACCTCCATCAGCTTCCCTAACATTATAGAAGACTTATCTAGAGAGGGTAAAGAAGATGGGAGCAGTGGACTTCCTAGGTGCTAGGGAGGATGATATAGCGAGGGCACAATATAGGCTAGAGCGGACCACGAGGATTTTAGAGCAGTTAGAGTGTACAAAGGAGGAGTGTTTAAAGTGCTCCACCTTCTTGCTATAGGAAAAATCCTTCCACTGGTGGGATACCTTAAAAAAGAGGAAGGCAGTAGTAGACATAACATGGGAGTTCTTCTTGAAAGAAATTTGGAAGAGGTACATTCCTGAGTCCTATAAAGATAAGAGGAGGCAGGAGTTCTTCGATTTGAGATAAAGGAGGAGATCAGTAATGAAGTATGAGAAGGACTTTGCTCAATTGAGTAGGTATGTAATAGAGTTCATTCCTACTGATGAGGAGAAGTGCAAAAGGTTCGAGAAGGGCCTCAATGTTGAGCTAAGGATGTAGATTTCTACTCCCAAGATTAGAGACTTCTCTAAGCTAGTAGTTGCACCATATGATATGGAGGAGATGGTTTAAAAGAAGAGGGAGCTATTTCAGAAGAAGAGACCCTTCACTGCGGGTTAAACCAGCTTAGCCCTAAGAGGGGGTAAGAGACAGAGTGACTTTCAGCCTAGTCAACAGTCCTAAAGATAGATAGGCCAGTAGTCCCAAAGGCAGACTCTATCATAGAGATCTAGTCAGGCTTTTCCTCTTAGGCCTCAACCACCTCCATCTTAGTAGGCTTTGAGTGCTCTAATATCTACAGCCAGAAGTGCACCTCCTACATGTGGGAGTTGCCAGAGGAGACATTAGGGTCAGTGTTGGCAGTTTAGATGAGGGGAATGTTTTGTATATGGAGCCAGAGACAATCAGAAGTGGCATAGACCCAGGCATTAGTTACAACAGCTCCTAGTAAACCACCGAGATAGTAGAGGTAGGACTAGGCAAGCACCAGTCAGAGGACTAGGTTAGAGGCTAGAGCTCTGGCATGGTAGTATGTTATCCATGCCCGGGAGGAAGCTGAGGCCCCAAATGTCATTGCTAGTATATTTCTTTCATTTGATGCATGAGTATTAGCTTTGATTTATCCTGGATCGACACATTTTTATATTTGCACCACACAAGCACAAAATAGAGGACTTGAGCCATAACATATAGATTTAGACATTCATGTGAGTAACTTGATTGGGCAGAGTATGACCATGAACACAGTTTATAGACACAGTCCTCTGATAATTCATGATCAGACTCTTCCAGTAGTTCTGATAGAGCTTCCCTTTCATGAGTTTGATGTCATACTTGGTATGGACTAGCTACCAGAGCATAAGGCAGTGATTGACTATGAAAAGAAAAGGTTGAGTCTATAAACCACAGATGGGCAAGAGGTGTGGGTAAAAGAGAATCCTTGTCTAATATCATTTTAGCTATTATAGCTAGGCAACTCATTCAAAAGGGATGTGAAGCATTTTTAGCTTCTATGGTAGATACTAGTGTTGCGGCTCCTAGCCTTAATAAGATACTAGTTATGTCTAATTTTCCTGATGTGGTTACCAGGATTAGCTCCATATCGAGAGTTGGACTTTGAGATTGAGATATATCTTAGCACAAATATAGTGTCCATTACACCATATATGATGGCACTAGTGGAGTTAAAGGAGTTAAAGTTGCAGTTGCAGGAGCTGTTAGATAAAGGTTTCATTAGGCCTAGTGTATCACCCTAGGGAGCACCTATACTATTTATGAAGAAGAAAGATGGGTCACTTTGGTTATGCATCGATTATAGGCAATTGAATAAAGTGACAGTTAAGAATAAATATCCATTGCCTAGGATCGATGATCTCTTTGATCAGCTATGGGGTGCCAGTATTTTTTCCAAGATAGATCTGAGATCAGGATATCATCAGTTACGGATCAAAGATAGTGACATCCCTAAGACTGCCTTCAGAACTTGATATGAGTATTATGAGTTTTTAGTGATGCCATTTGGGCTCACTAATGCCCCGATAGCCTTTATGGATCTGATGAACCGGAACTTCAAGCCTTATTTGGATCAATTCATTATAGTGTTCATCGATGACATCTTAGTGTACTCCAGAACCTGAGAGGAATATGAGCAATATCTCAAGATTGTGTTGCAGACTTTAAAAGAGAGGCAGTTGTATGCTAAGTTAAGAAAATGTGAGTTTTGGTTGAAAGAAGTAGCCTTCTTGGGTCACATTGCCTCAACTAAAGGTATTAGAGTGGACCCAAGCAAGGTTAAAGCTATGTTAGAGTGAATCCTCCTAGGAATGTGATTGAGATTCAGAGTTTCCTCTAATTGGTAGGATACTATTGGAGGTTTGTGAAAGGCTTCTCAATGATTGTAGCTCTATTGACACGGTTGATCAGAAAGGACATGTAGTTTGAGTGGGATGATAAGTGTCAAGCTAGTTTTGATAGATTGAAGAGGATGTTGATAGAGGCTCTTATCCTTACTTAGCCAAAACAAGGGAAGGAGTTTATGATATATAGTGACACCTCACACAATAGACTTGGTTATGTATTGATGTAGGAAGGTAAGGTGATTGCATATGCCTCTAGGAAACTAAAGCCTCATGAGAAGAATTATCCCACACATGATCTAGAGTTAGGTGCTATTGTGTTTGCATTGAAGGTGTGGAGACACTACTTGTATAGAGAGAGGTTTTACATTTACACTGACCATAAAAGCCTAAAGTACTTGCCCACATAGAGGGAGTTAAACCTTAGACAGTGGTGATGGATGGAGTTAATCAAGGATTATGATTACTTGATTGACTACCATCCAGGCAAGGCGAACATGGCTATCGATGCCTTGAGTAGGAAGCTTATTGCCACCCTGAAGCTTATTCATGCTGGAGTAGAGTACATAGTAAAAGATGCAATTTTGGCTAAAATACAAGTTAAATCTAACTTTAGGTAGTAGATAAAGGAAGCTCAGTTGAGAGATGAACAGATGTTGCAATCTATGAGTAAAGCTAAAAAGGGGAAGGCGACAAGATTCGAGCTAAGTGATGATGGAAGCCTATATTATCAAACTAGGATGTGTGTGCCAGAAGTGGATGGATTGAGAATGTAGATCCTAAAGAAGGCTCATAAAGCTCCATATTCCATGCACCCAGGAAGCATGAAGATGTACCTTGGGTTGAAACCCCACTATTAATGGCCAGGAATGAAGCAAGAGGTAGCAAAATATGTGGCTGGATGTTTGACATGCCAGCAAGTGAAAGTAGAACATCAGGTTCCCTTTGGATTATTACATCTGATAGTAATTCCAAAATGGAAATGGGAGAAGATCACTATGGATTTTGTGATGGGATTGCCAATGACCAGAAGCGAGTGTAATGATGTATGGGTGATAGTGGATAGATTAACAAAAACAACTCACTTCTTACTAGTGCGGATGGACTATTCCTTGGAGAAGTTGGCTAAATTATATATTGATGAGATTGTAAGATTTCATGGAGTGCTAGTAGCCATTATATCGGATTGAGACTCGGGGGTTTACTTTTAGGTTTTAGAATAAGTTACAAGAAGCATTGGGTACTCGATTGATGTACAGCACTGCATTTCATCCTTAGATAGATGGACAATAGGAACGAGTGATATAGGTGTTGGAAGATATGTTGCGTAGCTATACAATAGAGTTCAAGAGCAATTGGGACTAGTACCTGTCATTGGCTGAGTTTGATTACAACAATAACCACCAAGCCAGTTTAAGAATGACACCTTATGAAGCATTGTATGATAGAAGGTTTAGGACTCCTCTTTGTTGGAGCGAAGTGGGAGAAAGCAAGATTATCAGATTTGACTTGATCAGAGACGTGGAGGAGAAAGTTAAAATCATAAGAGAGAGATTGAAGGCCACTTCAAATTGATAGAAATCATATGCTGACTTAAAAAGGTGAGACATTGAGTATGAAGTTAGTGATCGAGTGTTCTTAAAAGTGTCACCATAGAAGAAGATGCTAAGATTTGGTAAGAAAGGGAAACTCAGTCCTAGATTTATAGGGCCCTACGAGATCATAGAATTAGTGGAACCCTTAGTGTACAAATTGGCATTGCCACCTGAGCTATAGCAGATACATGACATTTTTCATGTATCGATGTTAAGGAGATACAGATCAGATCCATCCCACGTGATAGCTGCAGAGGAGATTCAAGTATAATCAAATTTGACATATAAAGAAGAACCACTACAAATTTTGGCAAAGGAAGTGAAGCAGTTGAGGAACAAGTCTATTCCCCTATTGAAAGTGTTATGGAGGGATCACAACATAACAAAAGCCATATGGGACAGTGAGGAACAGATGAGGATGTAGTATTTGCATCTCTTGACTACAGGTAATTTCGAGGACAAAATTTCTTAAGAGGGGAAGAGTTGTAACACCCCTAAGTCCAAGTTCTATGAACAGTACCTTCTAGGCCCGAATGGTGTTCCCTACAGTGCAGGGCATCTTCATGAGGCCAGAAAAGGGGCGTATTGGTCATAAAAATTTGATGAGCCTAAAA
>CANXYI011359902.1:0-23852 GCA_948208565.1 Hura crepitans | reverse complement strand
TAAATACAAAATAGTATCATAATGAGAATTGAAAACAGTCATTTCGGCTAGGCAAAAATGGTTGTTTTGGCTTCCAAAATGGCACTATTTTGCCCCAAAACAAAGGAATGAAAAACATGTATTTTTGTTTGATTTCTTTTGAAAATTTTACTCCATATAGCGGGTCGGGCCGGGCCGGGGGGGGGGGGGGGCGCTTTGGCTTATACACCCCTCATGGCATCAATGTTAGGCATCAGGCTTAGGCCTCTCAGTTCAAGCCCTCAGCCCTTCATAGACACCTATTTTTCTCGCATTTTAAGTCACATTGCGAGATTTTTCGGGTATAGTAAAGACTTTTGTTTTAAGAAATTTTGATATCTTTGAACTGAATGTTGGCATCCTCATTTGCCAAAACTTAGTCCTTTTCTTCATCATTAGGGAATATGAACATTGGAGCCTTAGCAACCTAGTGTCTACACCTATGTTTAACCTTGGGGTCTTATATTGATGCTCGAACCTTTGAGTTTGGTATAAGTGGGTCTTATATGGTTTTGAGGGCCTAGGTGGTCCGTTTTACTCTATTATCTAGAGAGTCTATGTTTCCTCATGTATGGGCTTAATAATCTAGAATTAAATAACTAAAAGTATGAAATGAGTTAAAATGCATGTTTTTATGCTTGATACTTGATAAATGGATGAATGATTGTATACTTATATTGTGATGATACATTCATAAATAATGTAAATTGATAAGTATACAATATTCTTTTGGCATGTTTATACATTGCTTGATGAAGTATAAAGGTTATGTTATGTATATGCACAAGTTAATTCGATTGCACCACTAAGCTATTGCTTAACACATTGTTTTGGTTTTACAATGCATAGGTAAAGAGATAGTTTAAGCATAGAGACTTAGATCACCAAAGTCTAAAGAAAAGAAGGACTTCTTTTGGTTTATTTTATTGTATGCATTTATGATTTTGTGATGTATAGTTGCAAAGCACTCATGTTGTTTATATGTTAAAGGAATGGGCCTAAATCTTGATTTTGTACTATAAATAAATGTTTTTGGATAACTGTAACTTTTATTAAAGTTTTTTTAAAGATGTTTTTCTTGTATGATATCTCTTCCTAAATAATATGTTGAGATTTGTGTTTGTGTTAATTTAGAGTGATTAGGAGGATCACAGATGATGAGAAGTGTTGTATGAGATTATAGAAGTGTTTTTTATTATTGCAAGTTACTATTCAAATTTTAGCATAGTGCCCGGGATAGATGTTATGCTGCAAAAATTTTTACACTATGATTCCCAAAAAATTGAATTGTAACTCAGTTTTAAAAAGTTTTTGTTAACCCACATTTTTAGAAACAATATGTTTTCATTAAGAATGTTTTAATATTTTTAAAATGAGTAATCTTATATTGTGTTTTAGATAGCATGTTTATATGGATACTCCTTAGTTGGATTTGGTGACCAGCTGGTGATCGGATCTAGTAAGGGGTGTCACATTAGATGGTATTAGAGCTCTAATTTAGTTATTCCTAGGTGGTATATGAGTGCTTTAGGTTGAAGTTATACATCACAAAATTTTTGATATTGAGGCTTATAGAATTATTTTTTTACCTACATAGAAGACGAGTGATCACACACCATATGATGGCAAGGAAGTCGAAGGTCATGCTTCAATGTCAGTGGGACATGATTTTGATATGGTGGCATCATTTTCTAGAATTGTGATAGGATAAGTATCATCAATAGCTCAAGTGCCACTAGTTTTCCTTCAAGAGATGCTACAACTTTTAAGACAGGCTATAACTACCACTTCTTTATGCCCACCAGTCCTACAGTAGCCATAGCTTCCTTTGGCCCTTCAAAAGTCCTAGTTAAAGCGGGTCAAAAAGATAAAAGGAAAGGATTTAAAAGGTGAGGGAAAGATGGAGCCAGGTAAGGCAGAGTACTGGTTAGACCACATAGAGAAGATTATGAGGTAGATATGGTGTACTTCAATAGAGAAGGTTGTATGTGCCACCTCATTGTTGTAAAAGGAAGCTTTAAAGTGGTGGAATCACTTGATTGAGCACATTAGAGAGGAAGATCAAACTTACAATTTCATCCTTGCTAAGTTTCACTAGAAGTATATTATAAAAGATTATTTGGATGATAGAAGGCAACAGTTTATAAACCTTAAGCAAGAATAGAAATCCATAGGGGAGTATGAAAAAGACTTCACCATGCTCTGCCGATATGCCAAGGATACCATTTCCACTAAAGTTGACAAAGTGTAAGAGATTTGAGAAGGGGTTGCATATGGACATCAAATCATAAGTGGTCCCTATAAAGAATAGAGTCTTTTATGATTTAGTTGTTATGTGCTGCTCCATAGAAGGGTGCAAAAGGAAAATAGAGAGTTAAATCAAAAGAAGAGATCTTCAGGATAGGGTCTATCAAGTACAACACACCGATATCTATCAAGAAAATTATTTAGAGAAAGTTAGCATGAGGCTTTATAACAAGCATAAAAGTAGGTTCGGCCTCAAAAGATAGCTCGAGGGAATTAAAATAAGGGTGGTTAGCATAAGTCACAGGCTGCTAGTACCTTAGTTTCCCAATAATGAGTGGTTCACTATGTTTGTTTTAGACATGCTAGAAGAGATATAGAGGGCAATGTTAGAAGTTAAAGCCATGTGTATGCTTCACATGTGAGTCATCGGATCATATTTATAGAGACTATCTTGATAAAGCTGATATTAGATAGGGATCTACACATGTTTCTGCCAGAAGCCAAAAGAGAGATTAAGGGGACAAAGTTGAGAAAGCTTAAAGAGACAGAGCAGAGTCTAGAGCTGAGCATAGAGCTCTTACCCAATAGTATGCCATTAGAGCAGGGAAGAATGTTAATGAGCCAAACATCATTGTTAGTACTTTTTTTCTCTTTGTCTCACCTATTTTGTCTTTGATAGATTTGAGGTTTACACACTCATATGTATGCATAGCATGAGCATAAGACCAAGGATTAAAGTAAGAGCCTACGGACTTAGAGGTTATGGTTAGCAATCCTATAGGTTAGTATGTCGTAGTAAATAGAGTTTACAAAGAATGTCCCTTGATGGTTCAAAGACACCAATTTTTTTATTAATCTCATTGAGCTACCATTTGATGAGTTTGGCCTAATATTGGACATGGATTGGTTGTTCGAGGATCGGGCGATATTGGATTACAAATAGAATAGATTAACTCTTAAGGCATAAGATGGGGCTAAAATTACAATTATGGGTAAGAGGATAGACTTTCTGTCTAATGTGATCTCAGTAATTACAGCAAGATAGATGTTAAGGAAAGGTTGTTAGACTTATCTTGCACATGTGTTTGACATAAGGAAAGAGAGTCCAGATGCAAGTGGTATACCAGTAGTACAAACTACATAGATGTTTTTCCTATAGAGTTGCCTAGTTTGCCACTAGAATGGGAATTTAAGTTTAGTATTAAGTTTTTACCATGAACTAGTCTAGTATTGATAGTTCCATATCAGATGGCTCTAGTAGAGTTAAAAGAATTGAAGATACAACTACAAGAGTTATTGGATAAGAGCTTTATAAGACTGAGTTTTTCACTCTGGGGAGTACCAATTTTGTTTGTTAAGAAGAAGGATAATTCTCTTTGGTTGTGTGTAGACTACATACAGCTAAACAAGGTGACCACTAAGAATAAGAATCCATTGTCATGAATTGAAAACCTCTTTAATTAGCTTCAAGGGGCTAGAGTGTTCTCTAAGATTGTCCTAAGATCTAGATATTATCAGTTGAGGGTAAAGGAGTCTGATGTGGTGAAGATAGCTTTCATAACGAGATATGGCCACTACAAGTTTTTCGTAATGCCAATAGGGCTTATTAATGCTTCTGTAGTTTTTATGGATCTGATGAATAGAATCTTTGGATCATATATTGATCAGTTTATGGTTGTTTTCATTGATGACATCTTGGACTATTTGAAGAATAAAGAAGACCATAAGCAACATCTGAAGACTATTTTGTAGATTTTGAGAGATGAGAAGTTGTATGCTAAGTTGAATAAGTGTGAGTTCTAGCTTAGTGAAATGTCTTTTCTTAGGCACATAGCTTTAGTAAATGGGATTCAGGTTGATCCTAGTAAGATTAAAGTGGTTATGGAGTGAAAGCCACCTCGGAACACCACAGAGATTAAGAGTTTCCTTGGTTTGGCTAGTTATTATAGACAATTTGTCAAGGGGTTCTCCTTAATAGTATCACCTATTACTCACTTATTGAGAAAAGATGTTAAGTTCATCTGGGATGACAAGTGCCAGAAGAGCTTTGACAAGTTGAAGGTGATGTTGCTAAAAGCACCAATTCTTGTTCAACTAGTTTCTAGGAAGAACTTCACCGTATATAGTGATGCATCTCATAATTGGTTGGGTTGTGTTTCGATGCAAGAAAGAAAGGTCATTGCTTATGCATCGAGGTAGTTAAAGCCACATGAGAGGAACTACCCTACTCATAACCTAGATTTTGCAGCTATTGTGTTTACATTAAAGATCTAGAGACATTATCTCTATAAAGAGAAGTGATATGTTTACATTGACCACAAGAGTTTGAAATACCTTCCAACACAAAAGGAGCTAAATTTGAGACAAAGGAGGTGGATGGAATTAATCAAAGACTATGATTGTTAGATTGATTACCATCCAAGGAAGGCTAATGTTGCGGCAGATGCTCTTAGTTAGAAATTCATAATAACCATGAATGTTAGATTACTATTTATGCATGAAAGTGTTATGTTAGCAGAGATACAAGTTAAGCCTAATCATCTACAGTAGGTTAAATATTACTAGAGAGATTATCACAGATTTATAAGTGTGATTAGTGCCACCCAAGAGGGAAAGTCAACTGAGTATGACATTAAGAGTGATAGCTGTCTTTACTACTACGATAAGATTTTTGTTCCAGATATAAAAGATTTGAAGAAGCAAATTTTGGATAAGGCTCACAATGCTCCTTATGCTATGCATCTTGGTAGCACAAAAATGCATTAGGATTTAAAGTTGTCATATTAATAGCCTGGCATGAAGAGGGATACATCAGAGTATCTGACTAGTTGCTTTACTTGTCTGTAGGTGAAGGCAAAACATGAGGTTCTATCTAGATTGCTTCATCCTATAGCAATTTTAAAATGGAAATAGGACAGGGTCATTATGGACTTCATTGTTGGGTTGCTCATGATAAGGAGAAGATATGATTCAGTATGGGTTGTTGCGGATCATCTAACAAAGACAACTCATTTTATACTAGTAAGGATGGACTATTCCTTAGAGAAGCTAGTGAAGCTATACATAGATGTGATCATCAGGTTACATGGAGTGCCATCTTTAATTATATCAAATCAAGATCCATGGTCCATATTAAGCTTTTAGAAGAAGTTTCACAAAGCCTTGGGTACTCAATTGAGCTTTAGCATGGCATTTTATCCCTAGACTAAGAACAGTTAGAAAGAGTTATTCAAGTAATCTTTTGATACTTAAGTGATTTAATTGTCGAGCCATATATGATGTTATGCTTATGATGAAATAGGTTTATTAAGTGCCAGAGGATATGTTAAAGAGTTATGCCATTATGTTTAAAGGTAGCTGGGATTGTTATCTGTCATTGGCAAAGTTTGCATACAATAACAGCCATTAAGCTAGTTTGGGAATAGCTCCTTATGAGGCATTATATGGAAAGAAATATAGAGCTCCCTTGTGCTAGAGTAAGCTTAGTGAAACTAAGCTTATAGGACCAGACTTGATAAAAGATGTAAAAGAGAAAGTGAAGATTATCAGGGATAGGTTGAAAGAAACTTCTAATAGATAGAAGTCATATGCTAATCTGAAAAGGAAAGATGTTAAGTTCAAGGTGGGAAACAAAGTATTTCTCAAGGTTTCTCTTTAGAAGAAGGTTTTGTGATTTGGCAAGAAAGGAAAATTGAGTCTTAGGTTTATTGGGCCATACAAATTGATATAACATGTGGGACTAATAGCCTACCAATTAGCTTTACCTCTAGAGCTTCAGTAAATTCATATTATTTCCATATGTTCATACATCAAATTGGATCTAACACATGTTTTATCAGTTAAAGAGGTCGAAGTTAGACTATATCTATCTTATAACGAAGAACTTGTTAGGATATTGGCTAGAAAGGTCAAGGAGTTACTAAACAAGGATATAAGATAAATAAGTGACATAGGAAATCAAAGTTTAAATGAGGGAGCAGTATTCTTAGCTGTTTGAACTTTTAATGATCTTTTGAAGTTTGAATTTAATGATTTTATGGTTTCTCAAGTGTCCAGAATAAGGCTAAGAAATGCCAAAAAAAAAAAGGCTATAAAAGGAGTCCAATGTTAGCTAATGGGGGAATACTGTCATTTTCATCCAAAGACCAGTAGAGGACACCCTAGAAGCAAAAACCACCATTTTCTATTCTTCATTTCTTAATTTAGCCCATTTTCACATGTCTAAGCCCTAAATTCTCACCTCTACAGCCTATAGACATCATTTTACCTAGAGTTTTACAAACAATCAAAGGAAAAGCTCGATTTTATGGCTTAATAAATAGTACACAAAAATTTTTTTGGGTAAGATTTTTTGAAGTTTAACATTTTCCCATGATCCCTAAGTCCTGTAGGTCATGTCTATGTTTTTAGTTCTTCATTTTGATACCCAGTTGATCTTATATGAATTTTTATATATCAAATTTGTTATAAGTAATAGAAAAGTGACAAAACCCAGAATAAAGAGATAAACAAAGTTTAGATAGTCCTCGTGTGTGTATTCTGACTCATTTAGTATGTGTAATTAAACTAAATTGTGCATTTTTGCTTATCCTGTAATGTATTCATGTATGTATATTTATATTTAGTATGTAGATACTTATGTATGATATAAATTGACATATATTTGTAATGTATGATGTTATTGTGGTATGTTTGAGTTATAAATATGGATGAATGCATGTTAATGATGCATATGTTAGATGGTTGAATGATGTCTATGTATGTGTACATATGTGGAATAGTCATAATACATGGAATGGATGTAGTATGAATGGAAATTGATGTAAATGATGATATGCATATGTTTAAGACATATAATGATGTTAAATGATGTGATAAAGCATGGTGTGAGATGTTGTAGTATGGCTTTAAGTCATGTATATAAATGTATGTTGAGCATATGCCTATTTTTGGTTATGTTATGACTAGTAATGAATGAATGTTGATGTATACACATGACATGTAAGGTATGTTACAGGAAATGGTGCTTATGTGTGCTTAGGTGTTTGTTGGCTGAATGGCCTTATGGTATTTTCATGCATTGAAAAGCTTTATGCTAGGCATGTTAAGTATAATGAATAAAAATGTGGTGAAATGTTGAGCAATTCATGAAGGCACAAGCAAATGGTCGTTTAATAATATCTTAATGCTTAAAGAGTCTGAATGTAAATGATATGCATTCTTAGTGTGATACTATGTTATGTTACGACCATAACTAATGTGTTATAAGGATAAAAAGGTTTTTATGGATGTGTTTACGGCCATATGATGACATATGGCTTTGGTATGTGGTTATTGCACGAAATGATATACTTGATCATGTCAATAAAAGAAGTAACATAAATTTCCCTAGTTTAGCCATTAGTTGGCTAAACTACTATGACTAAAAAGTGATGTTAATAAATAGTAATAAGGAAGAAGTAAAAAAATAAATATGGTGTGTTTCCTATACCAATAAATAGCTTAGTTGGATAGGTTGACTAGTCAGCTAGGAGTCAGAGTAGCTACTAGGGTACTTCAGTGCCTTCATTCTTTTGGTCTATAGGTCCACTTTTAGTCTAACATAAAAGCCTATATTTTTTTTTGTCTTCAGACCCTATGTTGGTAGATGAGCCTTCGAGTTCACAGTGGTCATGCTAACTACCCTATGTTTGACCTTCAGGTCCTATGTTGATTTTGACCTTCAGGTTCTACGTTTAAACTTTAAGTCTTATATTGATACTCGTACCTTCAAATTTGGTACAAGTGAGGCCTACATGGTTTTGAGTGCCTAGGTTGTCCATTTATACTTCGTTATCAAGAGAGTTTATATTTCTTTGTGTATGGGCTTAATTTTTCAAAATTAAATAATTAAATGGATGACATGAGTTATAATTCATGTTTTTATGTTTAATGCATGATGAATGGATAAACAATTGTATACTCATATTGTGATGACACATTCATAAATAATGTACATTGATAAGTATACAATATTCTTTTGGCATGTTTATACATTGCTTAATGATGTATAAAGGTTATGTTATGTATTCATAAGTTAATTCGATTGCACCACTAAGCTACTACTTAGTACATCGTTTGTTTCTATGTTGCATAGGTAAAGAAACAATTTCAGCACACAGCCTTGGATCACCAAAGTCTCAAGAGAAGAAGGACTTCTTTTAGTGTATTATCTATGATTTTGTGATGTATAGTTGTAAAGCACTCATGTTGTATATATGTTAATGGAATAGGCCTAAATCATGATTTTGTACTATAAATAAACATTTTTGGATGACTATAACTTTTATTAATGTTTCTTTAAAGATGTTTTTCTAGTATGATATCTCTTCTTAATTGATTAGATTGAGATTTGTGTTTGTGTTGATTTGGAGTGATTAAGAGAATCATAGATGATGAAAAGTATTGTAAGAGAATATAAAAATGTTTTTTTTTATTATTTCAGGTTACTATTCAAATTATGGGACAGTGTCTGGTACAACCATTATACTGCCAAAATTTCAGCATAATGATTCCCCAGAAAAATTGAATTGTAACTTAGTTTTAAAAAGTTTTTATTAACCCTTATCTTTATAAACAAGATATTTTCATTGAGAATGTTTTAATATGTTTTAAACTATTATCTTATTTTGATTTTTAGATAGCATGTTTATGTGGATACTCTTTAGTCGGGTTCATGACTAGCCATCAATTGGATCTAGTGAAGGGTGTCACAACTATAGGGTGAAGCAATCAAGATAGAATTTGATGCTCTAGCTTCACCTACTGACAAGTAGGGCACTTGGTCACAAACTCAAAAACATCTTCTTCATGCCTAGCCACCAATGAAAAGTCTTCAAATCCTTATACATCTTGGTGATACTAGGATGCCTTACATAAGAAGCATTGTGAGCCTCTTGCAGAATCAATTTCTTCAACTCTTCCACATCTAGCACATAGATTTTGATGTGATAGTATAAATAACCATCACTCTTAATCTCATACTCAATAGGCTTCCCTTCTTGGATAGCACTTATCACACTCATTAGCCTATGATCATCTTTCTAAAAATCCTTGACTTGATGCAGCAAACTACACTTTACTTGCATCTTTGCCAATGAGGCATCATCACCCATAGATTGTAATATGGCATTCATAGCCCTCAAACATGAAATGAACTTTCGACTAAGCGCATCTGCCACTACGTTGGCCTTTCTCAGATGATAATCAATTAGGCAATCATAATCCTTGATCAATTCTAACTAGCATCTCTATCTCAAATTCAACTCCTTCAAGGTAAGAAGATATTTCAAACTCTTATGATCTGTGTAAACATAACACCTTTCTTTGTAGAGATAGTGTCTCTAAATCTTTCGACCACACACAATCACTGCTAGCTCAAAATCTTGAGTAGGATAGTTCTTTTCATATGGCTTCAACTATCTTAAAGCGTAAGCCACAACTATACCCTCTTGTATTACAACACATCCTAATCCATTATGAGATATATCACTATAAATAGTAAAATCTTTCCTTATCACTAGTTGTACAAGAATAGGAGCTTCTATTAATATAGCTTTCAACTTGTCAAAGCTTTCATGACATCTGTCATCCCACACAAACTTTATATCCTTTCTTAATAGACGAGTTATAGGTGCTACAATTAAAGAGAAACCTTTAACAAATCTTTTATAATACTTTGCAAAACCTAGAAAACTTATGATCTCTATGGTATTCCTAGGTGGCTTCTACTGCATAACGGCTTCAATCTTACTTAGATCAACCTGAATACCATTTGTTAAAACTATATATCTTAAGAAAGACACCTCACATAGCTAAAACTCACACTTACTGAGCTTGGCATAAAGCTTTTACTCTCTCAAAATTTGAAAAACTATCCTCAATTGTTGTTCATGATCTTCTCTGCTTTTGGAATAAACCAAAATGTTGTTAATAAAAACCACTAAAAATTGATCAAGATACTACCTAAACACATGGTTTATCATATCTATAAAGTTGCTAGAGCATTAGAAAGCCCAAATGGCATTACCAAAAACTCATAGTGGCCATACTATGTTCTTAAGGTGGTCTTTGCCATATCTGGCTTTTTAACTCTCAACTAGTAATATTCAGATCTCAAATCAATCTTAAAAAAACACCCCAGCTCCTTAAAATATATCAAATAGATCATTAATCTTAGAAAAGGATACTTATTCTTGATTATTACCTTGTTCAACTATCAGTAATCTACATATAATCAAAGAGAACCATCCTTCTTCTTCGCAAATAAAATTGGTGCTCCTCATAGTGATATGCTCGATCTTATAAACCTTATTAAGCAATTCTTGTAATGAAAGTTTCAACTCTTTCAACTTTGTTAGAGCCATCTGATATAGAGCTATTGATATTAGAGCAGTGTAAGAAAAAACCTCAATACTAAACTCAAGTTCCTATTTAGGTGGCAAACCTAGTAACTCTTCAAGAAAGACATCCATATATTCTAACACTACTGGTATACAATTACCATCTAACTCTCCACAACGTGTATCATACACATGAGCTAAGAAAGCTTGACAACCCTTCCTTACCAACCTTCTTACTGTAATAGCTGAGATAACATTAGAGAGACAATATATTTTTCCTCTATAATTGTAACCTCTATGCCATCTTCTATTTTAAGGCATAACTTTTTTTGCTTATAGTTTATAATCGCTTGATACTTAGATAGCCAAGCCATACACAAGATCAAGTCAAATTCATCAAAAGTTAATTTTATAAGGTTAGCTAAAAACTTGTGCCCTTGTACCATTAAAGGACACTCTTTGTAAACCTTGTTCATACCATATATTAGCCTATAAGATTGCTAATTATAATCCCTAAGTCAAAAAGCTCTAAAACTAACCCTCAGTCTTATGCCTGTGCAATGCATATGTATGAATGTGTAGACCTTGGATCTATGAAAGCCAAAGTAAGAGAGTCAAAAAGAAGGAAGGTACTAGCAATGACATCTAGAGAGTCTGCCTCCTCCCTAGCTCGTATAACATATTATTTGGCTAGTGCTCTAGGCTCCACTCTAGACTCAAATTTAGCCCTCTAAGCTCCCTCTATCCTATCTCTCTTATCACTTTGGTCTCTTCTCTAACCTTGAGCAGAAGTAGGTGTAGATTTCTATCCAACATCTGATCTCCTCAGATAGTCTTTGAGAAAGTGATATGGTGAACCACACCTAAAACATACTCCTAGCTTGTTCTTTTAGCACTCTCCCTTATGTCTTTTATGGCATGTCGGACACTAAGGTATAAGATTATTTCTAGCTGTAAAGATTGGTGTATTGGCAATCTATGACTGCTGCTTCCTTTTACTCTAAGCCCTTTATCCCTACTTCTAAGATTGACCCTATCCCTTTCTAACATTCTTTAGCTATGTAGTAGGCATCTACAAGAGCCATGAAATCTCTAATCTTCACAGGAGTAATTTGGGTCTTAATCTCAATGCTAAACCTTTTTTCAAACCTCTATATCATATCTGCTCAACATGGCAAAGTCCTTCTCATACTTAGCTATAGTTTTTTAGCCTTGCTTCTAATTCCTAAACTTTTGTCTTTTGTTCTCTAAATACCTCTCTGTGATGTACTTCTTATAAAACTCTACTAGAAAAAAGTTCCAAGTTAAATCCTTTTTAGCCTTGTGTTCTATTAATGTAACCTACCACTAATAAGCCTCTTCTTGTAGGAAAGAGGTTGCACAAATAACCTTGTCCTTAGGGGAACATTTTAGCTACTTTATAATCCGTTCTATCCTATCTAGCCAGTACTCTACTCTACTAGCATCTACAGCTTTCTCACCTTTAAAGTTCTCAGCTCCTATCTTTTTAATCTTCTAAAGATATGTCTTTTAAAGAGCTTAAGATGTTGGCTATGGTGGCTATGGTACTAGTGTAGGTGTAGTAGGTCCAATAGTAGTAGCCTGTCATAACAAATGTAGCATTTCTCAAAGGAAAACAAGGGGTACTCGCATTGCTGACAATGCTTGTCTAGTATCACTTCGAGAAATTAACCTTCTACCTCTAGCATTTTACCTAACCATGGTCAGAGAATGGCTCTTGACTTCTTTATCACTGTGCAACATATGACTCATCTTAACTATAGGTAGAACAAAAATGCATAAGCCTCAATATTATAAATCATGTGATGTATATACATAATCTTAAAGCATTCAAATGTTACCAAGATGCCTAAATTAGAGCTCTGATACCACTAAATGTCACACATTCTACCCGATCCGATCATCGGACTCTAATAGAGAGTGTGCACACAAGCATGCTATCTAAACTACTATATCTTAACATATTAAAACATGCTTATAATCATTCCAAATAAAATGCTTTAATCTTGAAAATTCAAGTTAACAAAAAAATTTTAAAAACATAATTTGAATACAAATTTAGGAATCCTCGTTGAAAATTCGATAGCATAACGTCTTTACTGGGACACTATCCCAAATATAAATAGTAACCTATATTGAAAGCAAAAACTTCTATATATTTTCAAACCCTATCCACACCTTCCATGATCCTCTTATCACTCTAAATCAATCAATAACACAAGACACAATCTCAACTCAGGAAGAGATATCATACAAGTAAAACATTTTAAAATAATCTTCAATAGGTTACAAAAACATTAGCAACTTTAGAACATATAATTATACAATTTAGGTCCATATTCCTATATTTACAACATATGAATGCTTTTACATTTACATCATATAACTTATAGACAATAAAATATATACCAAAAGAAAAGCCTTTCTCTTGTAGATCTTGTTGTACCAAGGCTTTATCTTAGACTGTTCTTCTTAAACCTACGCATCGCAAAGAAAACACAATGCATTAAGTAATAGCTTAGTGGTGTAATCGATATAACAAGCTATTCCATACTCATACATGAATGCTTAAATATATCTCATAGGTATAGCAATATACCAAACATCACATAGGCATTATAGTAGAGGTATATGTGCAATAGGAGTGTTGAATCATAAAAACATACCATAAATTAAAACATGTCATAATATGGTGCATAATATCAACAATATGCAATTTATAGGAATTCTTTATATAAATATTCTTATTATCATTAATTAACTACCTATATCAAAGAAAATAAGAATTATGTTGATAATGAGGGTGGGTGACTAGTACGACCACCAAATGACTTGAAGGCCATCTATTAACATAAGTCCGAAGATTGAGCATAACATAAGCCCATCGGTCAAACATAGCATCGGTTCATAGATCAAAAATAACATAAGACCGAAGACTAACATAACTTACATAAGGCCATTATAACTAATTATAAACCTGAGGGTTCGTCTACCAATATAGGCCTGAAGATTGATATAGCATAGACTGGAAGGTCAACAAATAGCATAGGCCCGTTGATCAACATAAAAAGGCACAAATGTACCCAAGCAACTGCTAATGACCCTAGTTGACCAATTAACCTATCCGATGGATTATTTTACTCAAATGGGCTATTAAATATATTCATTTAGTTTTACCACTTTATTTTAGTTTAATTTACTTATGAAATCCTTATTTTTCCATTTTATGTCATTATAGCTCTTAAGCTTATTTTATTAGCATGATATATGACATAGGCATCATATTCAAGAACAATGCACAATTAGATGTCATTTAGCATCCAAACACATAATATGTCCATATTGCTAATTATGCATATATAAAGCCTTAATTATTCATAATATACTCTTTAACTTTACCATAAGTCATTTATCATGACTAAAACCATAACATATGGCCACCATACCATTCAACCAACATAGCTCATTAAAGAGCACATACATAGCTTATATCACATATTGAAATTCCCTAATCAATACAAAAACATAATTTGAGCATACCATCAAATGCTAATATCAATTTAATCAATTCATTTTAATCATTTATAATCTATATCTCAATCTATGTATCATATCCCACATTCATCTCCATGAGAAAGTGCACATTCAAGATCTCACTTTAATCATCATTCAATCATTACAAAACATGAAAATCCTTAACATTAACAAAAATTCATAGAATTTATTCATTTAATAATAAATGCACATAACTACATTTAGCATACACACACTTTCACTTAGGACATGCATAATTAGAGCATTTTATATTGATTACACTTACAATCCATGTCAAAATGCAGACATGAGGCTCGACTATGCCTTCTCTTTCCCTTTGTCAGTCTATTTCATGCCCTGTTCAATTGCAAAATACAAATTCATTTTGTTATAATCCATATAAAATCATATGATCACTAAAAATAAAAATTGAGCACATAGAAAAACTTTTGGACACTCAAGAAATATGAGAAAAATGTCAAAGTTTTTACTCGAACAAAAATTGCTCATTATTCTTCGAGGTGTGAAAATAAGCGTTCCATCCAATATTTTCATAAATTTTTGCTTAACCTAATCTCTAGAGGATATAGAGGTGTTGCCATTTAATTTTGGAGAATGGAGGTTTCCTCCATGAAAGTGTTGGCTGAAAATGGAGGTCGAGGATAAAGATTTTCACTATTTCAAGTTTGACTAAAAATATGATTATTTCACTTATATATATATATATATATATATAGGTTTCATGAAAAATTAAAATCATTTTCTATTCTTCTTCCAATTTTTAAAAATCGAGATGCATTTTCTTTCCTCTAATTTAACTCTCAAAATTTCAATTAATTAATGTTTCATAAGCCTTTAAAAATCAAAGCTCAAAAATCACAAAAAAAAGGAATAAAATGCCATAATTTTATACAACTTGATTTTAGTAAAAATACTTCCTGATCTCCAAAAATTCTAATTCTAGTGCAATTAAGCTATTTAAAATTTTTAAGTATTATGTTGTATCAATCCTGGAATTTTTTGAGCAACTTTTGAATATTTTACGGTTCAATTAAAACTATATCAGTATTTACGTGACACTACCGTAAAAATTATCTATCATTTTTAACCATCTAAATGACTTCATTTTTTCTTCAAATTTCACCAAAAATTATGTTATGATTAATACTTTCATTTAGTAAAATTATTGCCCCTAACCTCGAGAAAATACTATTCACATCCTAGGAAGCATTATTCATAACATTGGGATTTTTTGAGCATTACATATGATGTACTTACGAACATGCTAATGACTATTCCTTTTTGCTAGATGATGTATATGACACGTAAGTACATGTAATCTAATGAAAGTATAGTGATAATGGCTGATGCATACATGGCTATATAGGTTTGTTGTATGTATAAATGTTATTATATATATTGAGTTTGATGTGTGATTTAGAGTTTGGTTTAATATGAGGATCAATTGTGTTGTAGAAGTGTTTTTTCTCTATAGGAAAAATTTTGACTAGTGCTTATACAACTGTTATGCTATCGAAATTTTGGCACTGAGACTTATTCTTGTGAAAGTTTCTTAAAAGCCTAAAAGTTTTATAAATGTTTTTGATAAGGTTTTCACTTGTTTTCCAAAAAGAAAATTTCTAATTCCCTTTTTAGTGTTTATGTCTATGTGGTATGTTAGACTTGCATGTTCTTGATGTTTGTGTAATGCCTCATCATCATGTTCCTTAAGGGTTCGAGTAAGAGGTGCTATATTTATTGGTATTAGAGTATAGGTTTAGTCGATTTTAGGATATAGTAACATGATGGCTTTCTTAAGATCATGCATCCCATAACAGTGTATAGGATAGAAGTGTCAAGTTGATGTAGTTTCTCCTTTTCTCATATAGGCTAATCTGGACTTTACATCTCAGCGGTCACCTAATAAGGCCGCTAATAATAATAGCCAATCTAGTATTAGCAATCAAGTGCAATGAGAAGTACTTACACCTACTTCAGCTTCTCATAGTATACTTGCACAAGTATAAGCTATTTTTTATTATAGGTGACAAAACTTATAAGATAAGTCATAGAGGCAATATTAGTGTATTAGCCACCTCCCCCATAGCCACAACTGCCTCCTCCTCCTTCAATGAAAACTATGAGAGAAAAGCTTATTAAAAATGGCCTAAGGATTTTAAGGGTCAAATAAAGATAATGATATAGTAATTGAGTGTTAACTTAACAAAGTCACAAGGATTTTAAATGATTTACACTATATCCGAGCAAAGAAAGTGGAGGGTGCCACTTCTTTAGTGTATGAAAAAGCTCATCAATGATAGATTTAGGTTAAAAGACAAGCTGTGTTAGCACAACCACCACAGTTGTAACGACTCAAAAATCCCGACTCTTGTGAATAGTACTTCCTAAGATGAATAATGCTTCTAGATACTTAAGCTACACTAAGTGCACCTATAGGGAGTATTAATTATGAGAGAATTTTGGGCAAAGTTTGAAGCTAATCTGAAGTCATTTGGATGGTTAAAAATGCTAAAGAACATTTTATGGCGGTATTTTGTGAATAGTGCCACAGGTAAAGCTAAACCTTAAAATAATTCAGAAGTTACTCAAAATCATCTGAAAATATTGCAACCTAATATTCAAATATTTCGAATAGTCCATTGGCTTTGGAATTGGAATTTTCTAATATCAGGAAGTATTTTTACTTAGTTTTTAGGAAAGAAAATATAGTAATTTTTTAGGTTTCCTTCATTTTTTGGGCTCAAGATTTTAAGAGAATTTATAGGATGAATTTAACTAATTTTAGCGACAAAAATGAGGGAATTTTTGTTTTTTGAGAGGGGATAAAAATTTTATGAAGTTTTGAGGAAAATAATTTCAAAAACTACATATTCCCTTTCCCTCTATTTCCTTCCTCTATAACAAAAAAGCCATGAGCCCTTCCCTCTCTCTTCCCCTTTGTTTTTTTCTTCCTTCTCCACTGTAACGCTCATGTTTTGAGGCTCTGATAATAATGCCACTAGGTTCGAGAAGTGTGCTCGGGGTGCCAGGTCACTTGAATGTAAATCGAGGTAGCGACATTGGTCATGAAACTTTGAGGGGCTTTAAAATGATGAAAAATACAAATTCTAAAAATTTATCAAAACCAATAATTTATTTTGGGCTGTAAGCTACTGATCTGGGTGATAAAAATTAGTCAAGTTAGGAATGACCTAGGTTGTGCTTGGATGGACTCAAAAATATCAGATCCTGAAGCTTAAAAATTCCACTGAGACCATTGGTGAAAGAATTTTTGAATTTCGAGTTTGTTTCCAAATTCTCATAATTTTTAAGATTGGCATGCAAATTGATGTAGTCTGAAAACTATCCTATTGATGGAATTTGGTTACAAAAATTGATAAGCATGTAGAGGGGGTTAAATTATGAATTTTAAAACAAACGGTGTAATTTTTTGAGGTTCGTGTGAATTTTGGTGAATTTCTAAAGTTCTATAAAAAATCAAGTTGTTTCGGGATGGTTTGGGCGGTTGTGGGACCCACTGTACCAAGCTAGCTGGCTAGGGTCTATGACAAATGGCAACTTGCTTTGAGAAGTGGAAAAATCCACTCACAAAGGAGAAGACATTTTCTTCCCTTTTGCTATTGGAACCGATGGTAGCCTTGGCAAAGATCTCCAATTTCATCATTTTCCTCAGCTTGTTATAGAATACTACCACCACCAAAAATCACTCTTGTGTGTTAGGGAAATTCTAAAAAAAATAATGGATACAAAAAAAGCTCTTATGAATAAATTAAAAATCACTAAAGGTCCAAGGGTTAGAAGTAGTCTAACAAGTGTATAAGGTGAGCTTCCATGTCTTTTTCTTGGATTTTCTTGGTTGTTGTTGGCTGTAAATGGTTGTTTGGGATGCCTAAGGTCTAATAGGTTGTGTTTGAATGGTTTTTTGAGGGAAATTGATGCATAAAATGGCTTGAAGAGCAAGGAAAAGTTTTTACAGCTTTTATGGATCTGATGAATAAGGTTTTTCAACCTTATTTGGACCAAGTTATAGTGGTGTTCATAGATATTCTGGTGTATTCTAGAAACAAAGAAAAGTATGAACAACATCTTAAGGTTGTATTACAAACTCTAAGACAGAAACAGTTGTATGCCAAGCTTAGTAATTGTGAGTTTTGGTTGAATGAAGTTGCTTTTCTGGGGCACATAATTTCAGCAGAGGAAATTAGAGTGATCCTAATAAATTGAAGACAATGTTAGGATGGGCACCACCTATGAATGTAATTGGAGGTATAGAGTTTTATGGGATTACTAGGGTATTATATGATAGGTATAAAAGGGTTCTTCATCATTGCAATTCCTTTGACCAAATTTGTCAAAGAGAATGTGGGATTTGAGTGGGATGATAAGTGTTAAACAAGTTTTGAGAAATTAAAAGAAGATGTTGAAAGAAGCTCCTATCATGATCAACATGAATAGGGTAAGGATTTCATAGTGTATAGTGATGCTTCATAAAATAGATTGAGATACATGTTAATGTAGGATGGAAAAGTAATAGCTATGCTTAATGACAGTTGATGCCACATGAGAGGAATTATCCTACTCATGTCTTAGAGCTAGTTGCTATTGTATTTGCTTTGAAAGTATAGCGGCACTATTTGTATGGTGAAAAATGTTATATTTATACATATCATAAAAGTTTAGAATACCTCCTCATTTAGAAGGAACTAAACTTGAGATAGAAAAGATGGTTGGAATTAATAAATTATGACTGTTTGATTGATTACCACTAGGGGAAAGCGAGTGTGTGGTGGCAGATGCTCTGAGTAAAAATTCATGCTAACTCTAAAAGTCATGAATGCTAGACTATAGTATGCTTTAGAATATGTTGTTTGGCTAAGTTATAGGTGAAACCAGTCTTCAAAAAGTATATTAAGGAAACTCTAATGAAAAATGAATATATGGTATAAATGGCAAGTAAACCATAAAAGGATTTGAATTAACAAAAGATGAATGTTTGTATTATCATAATAGGTTGTGTGTACCTAGTTTAGATGACCTGAGGTTACAAATATTAAAGGAGGCATAAGAAGCTCTTTATTTTATGCATTTAGGGAGTTTAAAGACATATGTAGACTTGAAGTCTCATTATTGGTGGCCTAATAGGAAAAGAGATGTGACAGAATATGTCACAAGGTGTTTGACATGCCAATAGGTGAAGGTTGAACACTAGGTTCCTTCTGGATTGCTACCTCCTATAGCAATGCCAGAATGGAAGTGGGAAAAGGTGACCATAGATTTGGTGATGGGTTTACCTATGACTAGAGATAAATGTGATACTGTGCGGGTGATTGTTGATAGACTGACAAAGTTAGCTCACTCTAGTTCGGTCAAGATGGAATACTTATTAAGGAAGCTAGAAAAATTGTATATGGATGATAAAGTCAAGTTACATGGGGTGCCAGTGACTATTATTTTTGACAGAGATCCTCACTTCACTTTTAAATTTTAAAAGAAGCTATAGGAAGCATTGGGCATCATATTGGCCTATAGCATAGCTTTTCAACCTCAGTCTAATGGATAGTTAGAGAGGGTGATATAGATACTGGAGGATATGCTATAAAGTTGTGCCATTGAGTTTAAAGGTAGTCGAGATCAGTACCTATCTTTGGTAGAACTTACCTATAATAACAGTTATCAATCTAGCTTGGAAATGGCACCTTATGAGGGCTTATATGGCAGATGATGCAGAATTCCTTTATGATGGAGTGAAGTTGTAGGGAAGTAAAATTTCTAGTCTTGATTTGATTAGAAATATAGAGGAAAAAGGTAAAGGTGGTTGGAGAAAGACTGAAAGCTGCTATTGACAGATATTAAAGTATAATCTGATTTAAGCATATGAACATGGTGATTCAAGCTATGAAAAGGAATTGGTTTAGATTTTAACTTATGAAGTGAGGCAGTGGAGAAATAAATCTATGCCATTGGTTTAAACTGTTATAGAGGTACCACAACACTAGAAAGACTACATAGGAGCTCGAAGAACAATTCAAGGCATAGAATCCACATCCATTTGCTTCAGGTAATTTTGAGGACAAAATTTTCTTAAGAGAGGAAGAATTGTAATATCTGTGTTTTGAGGCTTTGAGAATAGTGCCACTGGGTCCAGGAAGTGTGCTTGGGGTGTTGAGTCACTTGCATATAAATCGAGGCAATGACACTAGTCGTGAAATGTTTAGGGGCTTTAAAATGATGACAAAGACAAAATCTAAAAATTTAGCAAAACCAATAATTCATTCCGGGCTGTAAGCTATTGATTTAGGTAATCAAAATTAGTCGGGTCAGGAATAACCCGGGATGTGCCCAAATGGACCTGAAAATATCAAATCCTAAAGCTCAAAAATTCTAGTAAGTTTATTGGTGAAAGAATTTTTGAATTCTAAGTTCATTTGCAAATTCTCATAATTTTTTAGATTAACGCGCAAATTGAGATAATTTGAAAACTATCCTATCGATGGAATTTGGTTGCAAAAATTTATAAGTATGTATAAGGGATTAAATTATGAATTTTAAAACAAATGGTGTATTTTTTAAGGTCCATGTGAATTTTGATGAATTTCTAAAGTTTTATCAAAAAATCATGCCATTTTGGGATTGTTTGGGTGGTCGCGGGACCTACCTATAGCAAGACAACTATCCTAGGGCCCATGAAAAGTGGTAACTTGCTTTGAGAAGTGGAAAATCCACTCACAAAGGCGAAGACATTTTCTTCCCTTTTGCTATTGGAACCAACGCTAGCCTTGGTGAAGATCTCCATTTTCATCATATTCCTCAGCTTGTTATAAAATACTACCACCACCAAAAATCACTCTTGTGTGTTAGGGAAATTCCAGAAAAAGAATGGAGGCAAAAGGAGCTCTCATGAAAAAATTAAAAATCACCAAAAGTCTAAGGGTTAGAAGCAGTTAATAAGTGTATAAGGTGAGCTTTTATGGCTTTTTCTTGGATTTTCTTGGTTGTAAATGGTTGTTTGGGATGCCTAAGGTCTAATAGGCTATGTTTGAATGGTTTTTAAGGGAAATTGAGGCACAAAAAGGCTTGAAGAGCAAGGGAAAAAGATTTTATAGGGCTAGAATGTAAGTGTTTTTGAAACTTTGAAGTGGTGGCAATTTTCATCTCTTAGTGAGTAAGGTAAGTGAATTCAAGAATTCACTTCATGTCCTCTAATTTTATGGCTAGAATTTCTTTAAAAATGTCCATGGAGTAGTTATAATTAGGGAATTGGATTGTGAAGGTGTGTATTACTTATTGGCCAAGAGGTTTAAGGCTTAAATGTGAGGAAATGCCGACTAATTTAAGTGATGTTGGTGTCAAAGCATGGCTAGGGAAATGAATGTTAGTTATTACCCTTGTAGTTGTATTGATGAAAGTAGACCTAGTATGTTATTACTAAGAATTTGAGAGCTTAAGTACATGCTTAAGTGAGTGTTTTTTTTGACTAAGTGACAAAGAGTAGTATTTAAAGCCTATAATGTGTATATGTATATGTGTGTGTGAGGCTTTAATTGAGATGTTTTAAATGTGAAAAGATTGTTAAAGCATGACATTAGAATAATTGACAAGATAATGGGGTTGTTACTATAATGTTTAATGTGTTTTCCACTAATGGCCGAGAGATTTGAGGTATTTATACAACCTTAGGTGACATGATAATGTGATTAGGTGTATGTGGGAGTGTTTAAGCTATGCATGAAATTATAAAGGTAAGAATGATCCTAATGATATATGTGTAAGCATGATTATATCATATCAATAAGCATGTATAATGGAAAAAAGTAAAGAAGTGCATACGTGAGGATATTAATAAGTTATGGCCGAAAGCTATACTAATGAGAATGGTATGAAAGTATTGATAAAATGTTGGTAATGTATATACGTGATAAGGCATAATAATATAAGTATGTTTTGGCCTAATTTGTTTGGCATGGAACTTGTCTACTGTACATGATTAAAATGGCATGAAATGTAACAAAGGATTGGCATGTAAGATGGCTTGAAAATGAACTTAAACTTGGTTAGCAAAGGACTTGAAAAGTGGCTTGTAATGTGCCTATAATATGTTCCTTTAAGGGCTATGCCATGTGATTGAGTTGTATAGTTACAATGCCTATGCTTTGGCCTTGTAAATAGCTTAGTGATGGTATGGCTTAGGGCCTATGAACATTGTAGAAATAATAATGAAAACTGCATTGAAAACTATTGAGTAATAAACCTAAAAAAGCCTGTTGAAAACTTGACGTAATGACTTATAACTATTTAGTTTGACCATTACCTAAATCAAAAATACCACTGGATAGTCAATGGTAAATATTTGAGAAATCATTAAGGAATAAAATCAAGCATAATATATGGCAATTCCAGTATTTGAAAATATTTTTGAGAATTTACCTAGTACAACTTAATTATGGCCATACCAAATTGAGCTAAAATTTAATTGTATAATAAAATTCATAACTGACTATTTTTCTTTCTTAAATATTATAAGAAGTTAATTTGTGAAGGAATGAACATAAATTGAGTTACATAGCCCATTAGTTAGACACCCACTAGATGGGTTGATCGATCAACTTAGGGATTTTAGCAATTATTGCACTATCTATTTTTCAGACAGGGCCGATACATTGGCTTAGGTCCACATTAGGGCCATTGTACTAGTTTGTTGGACAAACAATTGTCTACCTTTGCAACTTAATGCTAGTTACTTAATTTTGCCAGTGCAGTGGCATAAGTCTCAAAGGGCCACTACACTAATCAATTAGATAGGCCAGTCTGCTAGGCAGGCCCAATTATGCGATCACTAATCCTCAATTAGGCTGGTATAGTAACCAAGGTCCTAGAAGACCACTGTACTAGCTAGTTAAATAGGTCAGTCTACTAGGCAGAGCACATTTTGTCATATGCATCTTTATTGCTATGACTTAATCAAGCTAGTGCAGCGGTTATGATCCAAAATGTGGATCCCTACACAATATTTTTTTCCCTCTATGTCCAGTGTATGTAAGTGTCATATTTCTAGTCGAGCCAATTGAATTAATTAAAGAAGCAACATATAAATTAAATCAGAGGTGATAAACATTAAAATGCATAATTAGCCATGATTACCTTAATAATACTACAAAAGGTGTACCTAGGGGTATTTTAGTAATTTTTACATATACAATACACTCATTGGCTTAATTAGTAAAGATTGTTCATGCATTATGTAATAATGATTTAAAATTATAATTTGCATGTAAGTATAGAGGACAAGTTATGAGGTTGCTATATGTTTAGTGTACAAATTTGCACTTATGTACATATATAGGGAATAGGTGCCATATAAAAGGGTTTGTTTATAGTACAGTTAGTGTTCTATAATCAATATATTTTTAGGCTATATTTGAATATGTGATTGTCTATACTTAATAATTTTATATGTGAGCCTGAGGCTCTAGTATATGTTTATCTGATTATGGCCTAAGGCTTGTGTTGATGTTAGATAGAATGATGATGTTAGGCTTATACCTAGGGGACCAAAAGAGTCTAGGAGATATGAAATGTTTTATAGAAGTGCATTTTAAAAGTTCAAATTATTTTGGGATAGTGACCCAGCAG
>CANXYI011359896.1:0-15280 GCA_948208565.1 Hura crepitans | reverse complement strand
TAGTTGATGAAAGCATACACATAAAGTCTCAAGTACGAAATGGAACTAGAAATAGAATGAATGATAAACCTGAGTTAATAGTTGATAAAATATATTAGGGTAAATAAGGAATTGTAAGCATTTCTAAAATAGACTCTTAATGGGTGCCACTATAACGAGCCATAGAGAAAATTAATAATGCTAGGGTAATCTATAAGTAATAGCATAGATATTTGTTTGTCTATAACTAAATGCTTGTATGTGTGTGTAATAGTGAGTTATAGTACAATGCATGTTTGGTTAAATTCACCACTGAGTGTATACTCAGCGTATCGGTTGTCCGATGTGCAGGTAATAGGTTCGATTGGCATTATTATGGTGACTAGTAGTGTAGCTGAAGATTGTCCAGGTAAGATGATGTCCTTTTAAATTGATATGTTTTAGTAGATAGAGGCACTCATACTTGTTACTGTGGGTTGTTTGGTAACGTCATGCTTAGATAGTTAACGTGTTAGCCTATGATTGGATAAAAAGAGTTTATAGCTACAGGTAATAGTTTAGGCTTATAATTAGACATAAGACCAGTGTATGAATGCCATATGCCTAGGAAGTATATCATAGATCATTAGTTCTATAGAATAAAATTTTCATACTTAATAGGATAAACCTTATTAAAAGTTAAATGAAAATTGCCTTAGGAAATCCAAGGATAGATGACCTCTGGGAAGTAACATCTTTTGCCTATTTTCTTACAAAATAGGTAGGAGATGTTAGATGTTCTATCATGATAGGATTTATGTGCTTGATGTATAAGAGTTAAAAAAAGTAGATTCTAAAAGAAGTTTACAGTGCTCCTTATGCTATGTATCTTAGTAGCACCAAAATGTATCAAGATTTGAAGCTTTCATATTAGTAGCCAAACATGAAGAGGGATATGTCAGAGTATGTGAGCAAGTGCTTTACTTGTCAGCAAGTAAAGGCAGAGCATTAAGTTCATTCTGGGTTGCTTCATCTTCTAGTAATTCTAAAATGGAAATGGGATAGAGTCACGATGGATTTCGTGGTTGGGTTACCTATGACAAGGAGTAAGTGTGATTTAGTTTGGGTGCTTGTGGACTATTTAACTAAGACTACTTATTTTATACTAGTGAGAATGACTAGTCCTTAGAGAAGCTACCAGAGCTTTATGTGGATGAGATTGTTAGGTTGTATGGAGTGCCATCTTTGATTATATCAGATTAAGATCCAAGGTTCACATCAATGTTTTGGAAGAAACTTCATAATGCCTTAAGTACTCAATTGAGTTTTAGTACATCATTTCATCTACAAACTGACAAATAATTTGAGAGAGTTATCTAAATCCTTAAGGATATGTTAAGGAGTTATGTATTAGAGTTCAAGGGAAGTTGGGATCGATATTTGTCCATAGCTAAGTTTCCCTATAATAATAGTCATTAAATGAGTTTAGATATGTCTTCTTATGAGGCTTTATATGGAAGAAAGTGTAGAACACCTTTGTGTTAGAATGATCTCAGTAAAACTAAGCTTATAGGGCCATATTTAATATAAGATGTGGAAGAGAAAGTGAAAATCATCAAAAAGAGGTTGAAGGTAGCTTCTGATAAATAGAAGTCATATACAGATCTAAAGAGAAAAAAGGTGGAATATGAAGTGAGAGATAAGGTATTTCTTAAGGTTTCACCTTGGAAGAAGGTTCTTCAATTTGGGAAGAAAGGAAAGTTAAGTCCTGGGTTTATTAGGCCATACGAGATAACAAAATGTATGGGAGCAGTAGCCTACAGACTAGCTTTGCCTTTGAAACTTCAGTAGATCCATGATGTCTTTCACTTTTCCATGCTCAGAGGATACATATCGGATCCTATACATGTGATAACTATAGAGGTGATAGAGGTTAATCCTAACCTATCTTATAAAGAAGAACTGGTAAGGATTCTAGACAAAGAGGTAAGGAACTTCGGAATAAAACAATACCCTTAGTGAAAGTTCTCTTAAAACACCATAGGATAGAAGAAGCAACCTAGGAAATAGAAGCTCAGATGAGAGAGCAATATCTATAGTTATTTGAACTAGGTAACAATTTAATGTCAAGGATGACATTTATTTTAAGAGGGGAAGAAATGTAATGCCCAAAAAACTCGATGTTATGAATAGTACTTCTTGAGATATAAATAGTGTTTTTCTGAGGTTGGGGACATTAACTTTATTGAATGGAAGTACTAATTATAAAAAATTTTTGAGTAAAATTTGAAGTTAAAATGAGATCATTTATGTGGTTAAAAATGATTGCAAATTTTATGGCAGTGTCACGTGAATAGTGACTTAATTTTAGTTGAATCGTAAAAAATTTTATAAAGTTACTCAAAAAATTTTGAGATTTATACAACCTGATACATAAAAATTCTAATTAGGCTATTGGCACTAGAATTTAAATTTTTAGATATCAAAAAATAATTTTACAAAAATCGGGTAACATTAAAACTGGTGAATTTAATTGATTTTTCTCTTTTTTAAGCTCCGATTTTTAGAGAATTGTGGGGTATAATAAAAGTGAATTTTCTAAATAAAATTGGCATTTAATTGGGTTTAAAAAAGGAAGAAAAATTGGGGGAAAAGGGGGAGAAAAATGAATTTAAAAATAATAATTTTAGAAAAATATATAAATGGGTCAAATTTCTTTAAAAAGTCAACATTTTCTCTTTTTCCCATCTCCCTCTCCTCCCTCTTGAAGTCGACAGCTTCGCTTCGCCTCCCTCTCTATTTTTGCTCTCCCTCCTTCATTTTTAAGCTAAATCTTGCCTCACTAAAAATATTTAGAGTGCCTCTACACACTTTAGGATACCCTGAAAGTGGAAAACATGAAAGGAAATGCTTGAATTCATAGGTTGGAAACCCTCATAAATAATGACCATTTTTGGTTTAGGTGAGTTTTTTTTTTGAAATCTAATATTTTTCCTAGGTTCTAAGGGTGCCCAAGATGATCTCTACCATTTTAGATTTCAATTTTGAGCTTTAGTTGAATTATTACGAATTTTTAAAGTGTTTAGGTTTTATGTTAGAAAATCTCGACAAAACTCGAGACAATGGACAATTAAAGGCATAGACGGGCCTTGTGGTGGCATTACAACATCCTCAGTATGTGTAATTGAAAGAAATTGTGCAATTATCATTTAAAAGCATTTAATTCCATATTATGCCTAAATTGGGAAATATTGCAATAAATGCTAAATGTAATGACTGTATGGCATTTAATATGTTATGTGGTTTATATAAATTGTGAATATGTGTTTTAGATGATGAGAAATAATGAGGAATCATGGGTTGTGCATATAACGCTTGATATGCCATAATGTACATATTTATAGAAAAAATGAGGTGTAAAATGCTTAATGTAACAATTGAGCATAATAAGGCCTAAAATGATGTTATTCAACATATTTGACATTTATTGGAATGAATGAAATCATGGGAATGCATATGGAATGAAGAATGCTTATGAGGTGCTTCATTAGGCAAAATAGGCATATTAGGGAAAAATGACTTAACTTATGCATGCAATTGCACTAAATCATGATTTTAAGTTTGTCTAGTGTGCCTTGCATTATGTATAAAGTTGAGTGCAAGTAAAGCTATATAAAATGCTAAGTGATGAATGAATAAGAGAATTTAGTATGGCTTTGAAATGAAATAAAATATATGATGGGTAATGTTTATGTAAGAGTGATTATATTCAAAATGTATGAGTGATATGTTGTTTTAGTGGAATGAACAAAAAGGCATTAAATGAGGTGAATGAGTCTTATGCCTAAATGGTCCTTAAGCCAAAGAAGTTATGCTGTAACGCCCGTGCCCCGAGGCTCCGTGAATAGTGCCATAGGGTTTGAGAAGTGCACTCGAGGTGTCGGGTCACTTGCACGTGGATCGAGGTAACAACATAGGTCATGAAACTTTAAAGGGCTCTAAAATGATGAAAAAGGCAAAATTTAAAAATTTAGCAGAACTAACAATTCATTTCGGACTAAAAGTTACCCATCGGTGCAATAAAAATATTTCGAGCCGGGACTGACCCGAGATGTGCCCGGATGACCCAAAAATAGTGGACCTTAAAGCTTAAATTACACTGAGTCCAATGGTGAAAGAATTTTTGAAATCGAAGGTTATTTGTAAATTCTCATAACTTTTTAGGTTAGCATGTAAATCAAGGTAGTCTGAAAACTGCATTATCAGTAGAATATGGCCACAAAAATTTATAAGCAGGTAGAGGGGATTAAAATAAGAATTTTAAGACAAATGATGCAATTTTTAGAGGTTCGAGTGAATTTCTATGAATTTTTGAAGTTTATCAAAAAATCGAGATGGTTTTGGAATTTTTAGGACCACATTTGACATGTCAAGGTGGGCCCCATTACATGCCAAGTGGACATACAAGCTGCCAAGTGGCAAATAGGGCATGATAAGTGGATTTCCACTTGTAAAGAACAAAACCCATTGTTCTCTTCTGCCTAGAATTCTCGACGCCATAGTTGGAGGAGAATGGCCATAACTTTCTCCTTTAGCCACCAAAAGGAGAAATTCTAGTCTTTAAAAATTCTTTAAGATGTTAGGCACCAAGAGGAATAAGAATTAGGCAAAAATGAGTTCCCATTTGAGAGATAAAATTCATGCAAGGTGACTGGTTCAGTGCAATCAAGAACAATGTGTGTAAGTTGAGTTTGAGTGATTCTTTCCCTTTCTCTTCGAGTTTCTGGTTGCCAATTAATGCTAGGATGTACCTAAGACATGTGTGTGTATGTATACATTGGTGGCCATTGGATGGCATTTAGAGGCCCACGAAGGAGGGAGAAGAGTACTATGGTGGCTGGAAATAGGGCTGGTAGCATAGGCTTAGATGGGAATGACACCTTCAAAGTGATATGTAAGTGGACTTTTAGCCTTTTTTTTTCATGTGTTTGGGTGCCTAGGCTAGTGACCTTTGAATTAGGATGGCTAGAATGGAAGATTTGAGGCTAATTTCCCTTTTAAGATGTTGGTTATCTTGAGTTCTAGTGGAAAATGGCATGTTAATTTAAGTAGTTGCCTAATTGGCCTCACAATACTTATTGGATTTGCTGCCTATAGTTATTTGAATGAGTAATTTGCTGCATAAGATGGATTTAGAATGTTCTTAGCATGCTAAGATGTGAACTAAGTAAAATTGGGGGTGGAAATCACCAATGATTATGCATTTTTACTTATGGCCGTGAGCTATCAAGAGTGGATTTTAGCAATGTTACTTTGTACCTTAGCTATATTAGCTTAGAATTGGATGTTGATCAGTTTATTTGAGTTAATGGCATGTAAATATGATTGAATAATGTTATCATGTGCCAAAGAATGAAAATTTAATCCAATTTTCCCTAAGTACCTGAGAGCATTAGGCATGGCATATTGGTATGAAGTTTAAAGCTATTAAGTGTTAATTCAGTATATTACTTTAGCTTGATTATTGGTGTGAAATGGCTATGGAATTAGCTAAGTATGTGACTAATTAACATAACAATATACACCTTAGAAATGTGCCTTGAAATGGCTAGAAAGATTTGGACTAAAACATGTATTTAAAGCTTAAAATAATGACTTAAAAAGTGGCTTCAAAGTAGCTAGTAAATTGAACCTTAATTGTGCCTTTAAGAGGCTAGAATTGAATTATATTTTGGCCATGTAATTAGCCCAGTTCCAGTTGGTTTTAGTGCCTTTATTTTGGCCATAGATTTGGCCCAGTTATAGTTTCCCTTGTGTAAAGAAAAGTGCTAAAAAGAACCTTGAAAATAGAGTTTGACTTGAAACAATCCCAGAAAATGACTTTAAAAGTGGTTGAAATGACCTATAACTGTCCAGTCGACCAGTACCTGAACCAAAAATGTCACTGGATAGAAAGTATTAACCTTTTAAGTGGAATTGCCCTGATAAACCATAATATAAGGTAACTTGAATTTTGGTAGCAATAAACTTAAAAATTGTTTTGGAATTTTACCCTGCAGAGCCAAAAAAGTGGCTATACCAGTTTGATTAAAAATTTAAACTGTGAGATAAAATTTTTAGCTGTCTGTTTTTGAAACTTAAATATTATAAGAATATTTTTGGTCAATAAAAGAGGTTAAATTGGGCTACTTGGCTCATTATTTAGACACCTACTGGATATGTTTACTGGTCAACTTAGGGTTTTACAGCTACTAGTTCATTAGTGGTTAGAGAGGTTTACGGACTGATCTCTATTATGTCACCCAGTTCTTGATAATGATTTAAGGTTGGAGAGGCCTATGGGCTGATCTCCATTATGTCACACAGTTACTTGTGTTTAGGGAGGCTACGACTAATCTTCATTATGGCACACATGCTGATGTAGTGACATAGGTGCAAAATGGGGACCACTGCACCAGTTTATTATCCCTTTAGATCCAGTGTCTTAAAGTGTCATCTTCCTAGTCGAGCTAGAGAATTAAATTAAGTAAATATTATGAACATAAAAATTAAGCATAATGGAACAAGTATTTTCTAAGCTTCTGATAAAATACAGATTAAAGGGTGTTTCGGATAGTTTGCACAAATATGCCAAATCAGTTAATTAATGTCAGATATGCATGCTATGGATTAAATAATTATTTTAAATAATATATATGAGTCAAGAAGAATATTTCAGGACACATAATTATCTTAGGGAGATAAAAGGCATTTTAGTCATTTTTCATCATTGATACAACTAAAGGGATTTTTGTAAGGTATACCTATTAGAAGTAATAATACTTGCTTTAAATGATTTACCTGAGTCAAAAATACTATTTCAAACTAGATAAAATACCCTAGGGGTATTTCAATAATTTGACACCATAGTGAGTAATTAATTTATATAATAAAGTAAAATCATTTTCTCGAATGTATAAGTAAGTTAATGATATAAATACCATGATTAAATTGCTTTAAGTTCACCATTGAGTATCTCATATACTCAACGTACCAATTTTGGTGCACAGGTACACGATAATAGGACTTACCTCATAAGGCATGACTATAGTGATTCAGAGGATACAAGTGAAGACCTTGGATGTAATTATTATATAGTTGGATATCTATGTAGTTAGGTGGGAATTAGGTAGGAAAATGTATATAAGCTATGGACATGTAATGTAAATTAAGGAAATACAACATGCTGATGTAAATAAAGTATCTCTATATGTTCTTTGGTGCATATATGATCATATGTGATATGTGTTATTGATGTGAGCCTCAAGGTCTATATTTATACATGTTTATTTATGGCCTGATGCTTGAGTTTGATGTATGCTTAGGCTGATGATAGGCTAAGAATGGGGGACAAGATGGGTCTAGCTATTGTGATTTGTTTATAGAAGTATTCAATAGGTTTATTAAATTTTTTAGGTTAGGACTCGGGCAGCCGTTATGCTATCGAATTTTTAGGTAATACCCGAATGATGTCAATTTTCCTTGGTAATAGCTAAACTAGATTGATTTTAGCCTAAATGGATTATAGGAACTGACTAAAGCGATTTTGGAGTTAGATAGAATGATCTAGTGTGAATTTGGTAGAAGTTAAATAAATGATCTCAGGGGAAATTTTAAGATGGGTGACCTAGCAAAAAGTGTGTTGCTTATTGGGTTTTTTCAAGAATCTAGTAGGGGGTGTCACATTTGGTGGTATCAAAGCAAATGTTCAATGTTCCTTGGTAGAGTACATGGATACCAAAGAGTTAAGTTTTAATTCCTCTAAACTATTTCACTGTCTAAGGCTGAGAAAGAAAAGTCTTCTGTAGTACAAAAATGACAGGTTAAGTTACATGAATGAGGGGCCATGGAACCAATTGGTTGGATAACCATAGTTATACAGAGAGCAGGTTCTATATTAGTGCCTAAACCCAGTTATGCTGCTCAGCAGCTAGAGTCATTAGTGAATGACTAATAGTAGGCAGGAGAAACCTTGTCCTGGTACTATGAGAAGTAGTACATGAAAGGATCTTGTCATATTTCTAAAGTATGTTAAGGAAATTATATTCAATGACACATGCAAAATATAAGAGATTCCTTATAGGACTGAATGTAGAATCAAGGATATAAATAGCTAAACCTTAGAAAGAGGGATTTAGCAGTATCAGTACTAGTTACATATGATAGGAAGAAATGGTACCAACAAGAAGAGACCTCTTTTAGAGAAAGAGGCAGAGCACTGTGGGATAGCCTAGTGCAGTACCAGATTAGTAAGACAAAGAGAGAAGGGTAGTTACAAGTATAGTTCCAGTCTAAGTCCCAGTACCAGAAAGGGTACTAGGGGTAAAAGTTGACACAAACCTAAAGGTTAGGGCAAGCTTATACTGGTAAACTTCAATAGCCTTCTCGGGTTAAAAATACTCCTTGTATAAAGGATAATAGGAGTGGATCTCTCATGTGTGGTTGTTGTTAGAAAAGACACTAAGAGTAGTGCAGAGGAGGCAAGTGAGAAGAATGTCTCCAATGTAGTGTTAGAGGCCACCACAGAGAGAGTGTCCTTAGGGACAAATAGAGGGTACTCAAACATAGATATCTGATGTTACACCCTAAAGTAAGGGTCAAAAATAGACTAAAGGAGAGTAGTCTAGTGTTAGTCAAGTTACTAAAGTTAAGGCTTGTGCTTCAGCTAGTCAAATTATAATGAGACTAAAAAAGTGGCTTTAGCACTAGATGGTATGACTAGTATATGGTTATTTAATGTTTCAATCTTAGCTTTGATAGACCCTAATTTCATGCCCTTATGTGTATGTATTGCACTAGTACAGAATAGACAGATAGAGTTTGAGCAAGTTGATACAGACATTGGAGTTAATAGCCCTATGAGGCAGTGTATGTCTATGAACAAGGAGTATAAAAGATGCCTCTAGTGATTTAAGGGCATAGATTGTTGTTGGTTTGATTAAGTTGTATTTCAATAAATTAAAGTACTTCTAGGATGGATTGGCTTATTAAGTATTAGGCTATAACTGAGAGTAACCATAGGAAGTTGACCCTTCAGACTGTACGAAGATTGAAGAGATAGTGGATGGTGAAAGAAATCTCTTGGACAATTTTATCCTTGTTATCAAGATATAATAAATCTTTTAGAAGGAGAGAGGCATGTTTGGCCTAAGGTATTAATTAGACTAATTTAATTTTGATCTAACATATCTATTAGTTAAAGGTTAGTTCTTTAATATATTCTTATTGAGCTACCAGGGTTATCATCTCAGAGGAAATTAGATTCTAAAGTAGAGGTGTATCCTGGTATTACTCCAATGCCTATTATTCTTTATAGGATAACATCTATTGAAATAAAAGCATTGAGAGTATTGCTACAAGAGCTAAGTGATAAGAGTTTTTATTAGACCCAATATAATTCCTTAACAAGTGTCTAAGCTATCTACGAGAAAGAAAGATAGGTAACTCAGGTTGTGCATTATTTTAAAGTACTTGAACAAGAATGAATGCATATGATCAGTATCCCCTGTTCTAATGGACAATCTTCTTAATCATTGAGAGAGATTGGTCTTTTTTCTTTTAAAATTGAGCTGAGATTTGGATGTGATCAACTGAGGATTTAGGGAAATTGATATTACTAAGATTGCTTCTAGGACCCAGAGAGGACATTGTGAGTATTTAGTGATGACATCAGGGCTCACTAATGCCTTAGCAATTTCATGGATTGTAATGGGCAAAGCTTTTAATTTTATGTAGGCCAGTGGTAATAGTGTTTTTGGATGATCTTTTGGTGTATTCTAGGAACTAAAAAGAGTATGAACAACACCTAAAGGTTGTGATATAGACTCTGAAAGAAAGATAGTCTTGTGCCCAACCCAATAATTGTGAATTAGGCTATTGAAGTTTTTCTTTAGGCAACATAGTTTCAATAGAGACAGGCAGAAGTGGCCTTAGTAAAAGCAAGGTAGTGTTGGAATTGGGACCCTTTAGGAATGTAACTAAGATGAGAAATTTTTTGGGCTTAGTTGATGTTGCAAAGAGCTTGTAAGAGGACTCCCATTATTGTTACTCTTTTGACTGGACTAATAAAAAAAATTGTAAGAATTGTGTGGGATAGTCAATGTCAAGATAGTTTTGTTAAGTGAAACAGAGGTTGATAAAGGTTCCTATCCTGATTTAATTTGAATAAGGTAAGGGCTTTGTTATGTGCAGGGTTGCTTTACTGAATAATTTATTAGGTGTTAATACTGGATGGAAAGGTTGTGGCTTGTGCTTTAAGATCATTGATGTCACGAGAGAAGGATTATCTTACCCTTAATTTGGGGCTAGTTATCATAGTGGTTGTGTTGCAACAAATGATGGCATTATCAGTATGAAAAGGAATGTTGTATAGATATAAATCATTAGAGTTTGAAATATCCCTTACTCAGAAGAAGGGACCAAGATAATTCAAGTTACTTAGTTAGGATGGGTTAGTTTTTAAGGAAGTTGGCTAGACTATATGGTGATAAGACCATCAAATTTCATGTTGTGCCAGTAATTGTCATGTGGACAGAGGTCTTTATTTTACTTTCATAGTTTAGAAGAAACTGCCAATAGCTTTAGGCACCAGACTAGCTCATCACCTAATTTATCATCCTTAGTCTGATGAACAGAGAGGGTAATACAAATGTGTAATATATGTCCATATATATTCTTGGCAAAGATTGCCTATGATAGTATTAATCAACTTAATTTGGAAATGGACCCCTATAAGGCATTGTATGATAGGCAATGCAGGACCTTTTCATGTTGGAGTGAGATTAGAGATGGAAAGTCTTTAGAGTAGATTTGATTAAAGAGGCTGAAGAAAAGTAAAATTCATCAGAAAAAGGCTGAAAGTAGTGTGGTTAGACAAGAATCATGTACTCACTTGAAGTAGGAAACTACTAAATATTTAGTTAGAGACAAAGTGTTCTAGAGTTTTTCTAAAGAAACAGGTATAGAGGTTTGGGAAAAGGGTATTTGAGTCCCAGGTCATCGGACCCTACAAGAGTACTGCTGGGGTCAAGACCTCTAGCATACATGCTTACATTATCACTTGAGCTATAGCAAAACACAGTGTTTTTATGTTTTATGCTCAGGGGGTATAGATTAGATTAGTTACATATGACTCTAATGACAGCTATCAAAGCACAGTTAGATGTAAGTTATAATAAGGAAACAATATAGAGTATGGCTCATGAAATGAGATAGTTACAAAGATGAGTCCATACCACTGTTACAGTGTTATGAGGTATAAAAGTATAGAGGAAGTTACCTGAGAGCTAGATGAGCAAATAGGAGCTCAGTACCCTACTTTATTTGCTTTAGGTAATTTTGAAGATGAAATTTTCTTAAGAGGGGAAGAAATGTAACGCCTGTGTCCCGAGGCTCCATGAACAGTGCCATAGGGTCCGAAAAAGTGCACTCAGGTTGTCGGGTCACTTGCACTTGGTTTGAGGTAGTGATACAAGTCATGAAACTTCGAGGGGCTTTAAAATGATGAAAAAGGCAAAATTTAAAAATTTAGTAGAACTAACAATTCATTTCGGACTAAAAGCTACCTATCGGTGCAATAAAAATTTTTCAAGCTGGGACTAACTCGGGATGTGCTTGGGTGGACCTAAAAATAGTGGACCTTGAAGCTTAAAAATTACACTAAGTCCAATGGTGAAAGAAATTTTGAAATCAGAGGTCGTTTGCAAATTCTCATAATTTTTTATATTGGCACACAAATCAAGGCAATCTGAAAACTGCCCTATTGATGGAATTTGGCTACAAAAATTTATGAGAAGGTAAAGGGGATTAAAATAAGAATTGAAGATAAATAGTGTAATTTTTAGAGGTCCGAGTGAATTTTTATGAATACTTGAATTTTGTCAAAAAATTAGGACGGTTTGGGAATTTTTGGGACCACTTTTGACATGTCAAGGTGGGCCCCACTGCATGCAAAGTGGACATGCAAGTTGCAAAGTGGCAAATGGAGCATGACAAGTGGATTTCCACTTGTAAAGAATAAAACCATTCTTCTCTTTTGCCTCGAATTCTTGATGCCGCAGCTGGAGGAGAATGGCCATAACTTTCTTCTTCGGCCACCAAAAGGAGAAATTTCAGTCTCTAAAAATTCTTTAAGATGTTAAACACCATAAGGAACAATAATCAGGCTAAAAGAAGTTCCCATTTGAGAGATAAAATTCTTGCTAGGTGATTGGTTCAGAGTAATCCAAAATAGTGTGTGTAAGGTGAGTTTGAGTGATTCTTTCCCTTTCTCTTTGAGTTTTTGGCTGCAGTTAATGCTAGGATGTGCCTAAGACATGTATGTGTGTGTGTATAAGCCATTTGTGGCTATTGGATGGCATTTAGAGGCCCACGAAGGAGGGAGAAGAGTACCATGGTGGCTAGAAATGGGGCTAGTAGCATAGGATTGGGTGGGACTGACACTTTCAAAGTGATATGTAAATAAACTTTTAGCCTTTTCTTCATGTGTTTGGGTGCCTAGGCTAGTGAAATTTGAATTAAAATGGCTGGAATAGTAGATTTGAGGTTGATTTCCCTTTTAAGTTTTTGGTTATCTCGAGTTTTAGTGGAAAATGGCATGTTATTTTAGGTAGTTGCCTAATTAGCCTCACAATGCTTGCTAGAATTTGCTGCATATAGTTGTTTGAATAAGTAATTTGCTGAATAAGATGAATTTAGAATGTGCTTGGCATGCTAGGATGTGAACTAAGTAAAATTGGGAGTGGAAATCACCAAGGATTATGTATTTTAACTTGTGATCGTGAGCTATCAAGAGTGGATTCTAGCAATGTTACTTTGTACCTTAGCCATATTGGCTTAGAATCGGATGTTGATGAGTATATTTGAGTTAATGTCATATAAATATGATTGAATAATGTTATCATATGCCAAAGAATGAAAATTTAGTCCAATTTTCCCTAAGTACCCAAGAGCATTAGGCATGGCATATTGGTAGGAAGTTTAAAGCTATTAAGTGTTAATTAAGTATATTACTTTAGCTTGATATTAGCATGAAATGGTTATGGAATTAGCTAAGTATGTGACTTGTTAACATAGCAATATACACCTTGGAAATGTGCCTTGAAATGGCTAGAAAGATTTGGACTAAAATATTTATTTAAAGCTTAAAATAATGACTTAAAAAGTGGCTTCAAAGGAGCTAGTAAATTGAACCTTAATTATGCCTTTGAGAGGCTAGAATTGAATTATATTTTGGCCATGGAATTGGCCCAGTTCTAGTTAGCTTTAGTACCTATATTTTGGCCATGGATTTGCCCCTGTTACAGTTGGCCTTGTACCTAAAAAATTGCTAAAAATAACCTTGAAAATTGAGTTTAATTTGGACTTGAAACAATCCCAGAAAATGACTTTAAAAGTGGTGGAAGTGACCTATAACTGTCTAATTGGCTAGTACCTAACCAAAAATATCACTGGACAGAAAGTATTAACCTTTTAAGTGGAATTGCTCTGATAAATCATAATATAAGATACCTTGAATTTTGGTAGCAATAGACTTAAAAATTGTTTTGGAATTTTACCCCGTAGAGCCAAAAAAGTGGTTATACCAGTTTGATTAAAAATTTAAAGTATGAGATAAAATTTTTAACTATCTATTTTTGAAACTTAAATATTATAAGAATATTTTTGGTCAATAAAAGAGGTTAAATTGAGCTACTTGGTCCATTAGTTAGACAACCACTAAATGGGTTAGTCGGTCAACTTAGGGTTTTGTAGCTGCTAGTTCATTAGTGGCTAGAGAGGTCTACGGACTGATCTCCATAATGTCACCTAGTTCTTGATGGCATTTATTGGTGGCTTGAGAGGTCTATGGACTGATCTCTATTATGTCACCTAATTATTGATGATGATTTGTGGCTAGGGAGGCCTACAGGCTAATCTCTATTATGTCACACAGTTACTTGTGTCTGGGGAGGCTACAACTGATCTCTATTATAGCACATATGCCGGTGTAGCGGCATAGGTCCAAAATGGGGACCACTGCACTAGTTTATTATCCCTCTAGATCTAGTGTCTTAAAGTGTCATCTTCCTAGTTGGGCTAGATAATTAAATTAAGTAAATAATCAGACTAATTATGAACATAAAAATTAAGCATAATGGAACAATTATTTTTTAAGCTTCTAATAAAATGCAGATTAAAGGTTGTTTTAGATAGTTTGTATAGATGTACCAAATTAGTTAATTAATGTCAGATATGTATGCTATGGATTAAATAATTATTTTAAATAATACATATGAGTCAAGAAGAATATTTTAGGACACATAATTACCTTAGGGAGATAAAGGGCATTTTTGTCATTTTTCATCATTGATACAACTAAAGGGATTTTTGGAAAGTATACCTATTAAAAGTAATAATACTTGCTTTAAATGATTTAGCTGAGTCAAAAATACTATTTCAAACTAGATAAATACCCTAGGAGTATTTCAATAATTTGGCACCATAGTGAGTAATTAATTTATATAATAAAGTAAAATCATTTCCTCAACTGTACAAGTAAGTTAATAATATAAATACCATGATTAAATTGCTTTAAGTTCACCACTGAGTATCTTATATACTTAGTGTACTAGTTTTGGTGTGTAGGTGCATGACAATAGGACTTACCTCGTAAGGTGTGACGATAGCGATTTATAGGATACAAGTGAAAACCTTGGATGTAATTATTATATAGTTGGATATCCATGTAGTTAGGTGGGAATTGGGTAGGAAAATGTATATAAGCTGTGGACATGTAATGTAAATTAAGTAAATACAACATACTGATGTAAATAAAGTATCTCTATATGTTTTTTGGTTCATGTATGATCATATGTGATATGTGTTATTGATGTGATCGTGAGACTCTATATTTATGCATGTTTATTTATGGCCTGATGCCTAAGTTTAATGTATGCTTAGGCTGATGATAGGCTAAGAATGGGGGACAAGATGGGTCTAGCTATTGTGATTTGTTTATAAAAGTGTTAAACAGGTTTATTAAAATTTTTAGGTTAGGACCTAGGTAGCCGTTATGCTGTTGAATTTTTAGGTAATACTCGAGTGATGTCAATTTTCCTCGTTAATAGCTAAAATAGATTAACTTTCACCTAAATGGATTATAGGAACTGTCTGAAGTAATTTTGGAGTCAGATAGAATGATCTAGTGTGAATTTGGTAAAAGTTAAATGAAAGACTTCGGGGGAAATTTTAGGATGGGTGACCTAACAGGAAATGCACCGCTTATTGGGTTTCTTCAGGAATC
>CANXYI011359834.1:0-12303 GCA_948208565.1 Hura crepitans | reverse complement strand
AATTTTACTTTAATTCTCAGGATTGATCATTGACATGAAAGATATCACATTAATATTTTAATCAATCACTTATCGTTGTTGAATACCATCTAACAACCAATTCCTTCTTAAGAATAGATTAATTATTAAAACCTTAATAATTAATCCCTAATTAATCGAGGCAAAACCTAGAACACCACCTTAGGAATTAACTCATCAAAAGCATTAAGAATTAAAGGAACCCAATTCTAATTAATAAACTTGACATCGCAGTTTATTGCAATTAGCTTATGTATTTTCACAACACAGTTTGTCATTTGGTTGCTACTAAAATTAGATTTATTAAGCAATTATCTTCCCAAAAAATCTGAATAGCATTTACTGTTAAATTAATCATACAATTGGCCAGATTGCAGAATCAATAAAAATAGCAATAAAAATAGATAATAGAAAATACATAAAAACTGAAATAATAAAGAGAAGAGAAGAAATTAATTAGATCTTACAATCCTTGTTGAACATAAACTTTAATAATCCTTAGTTAGAATGAAGAAATTAGCCACACATGTTTTTGACAAACACAGTAGAGACATATTCATAATTTTTTATTCCCTCGTTACTGTTCACGTTCTTCTTTTTATAAAGAATAAAAAGGAATAGGGAGACTCCCTAAAGAGGAGAATTTTGATTCCTAAAATCCCTCCAAAAGATTAGGAAAGATAGAAAATAGGAAGTCAAATATTTTCTAAAATTATCCTAATCAATAAGGGATTATTTTTCACAAAATTCTGCCTAAAAAGTGCAGTTAAATATGATAGTTGTCTAATAAAAATTAGGCTACATCTAATAGTTGGCTGTGACTCTTAACCTTAACCCAAGGCTAACACCTGCAGCTGGGCAGATTTTCCAAAAAGTCTTCAAAACTCCATGAATTGACTTGAAATTTATAAAGCCTATCCAAAATAACCAAAATTCCCAAACAAAGTTAATCTTTATCAATTAAGCACAATTAAGGATATAAAAGTGAGGAAAGTAACAATGAAAATGGTGCATAAATGCACCTTATCATATAACCTAACTCTATTACTACATGTCAGTTTTAAAAATATAAACTATAGATTTTATATATTGGGGATGAGGCAGTTATGTTTGGAGTCGCCACTTACCTCTATGCTAGGACCATTGATTTTTTACCTAGCAAGGGTTGAGAATCAGATCTTATTTATGGTCTAATAATATATCTTTCTTTATATTTTAATATTTATTAATCCTATATCATGCAAGCAAGCATTATATTAAAAATAACATGCATATTAGCTTTACATCCAAATAAAAGTAAATTACAACAATTGAAATATACAATAAAATAGAAATATAAAGTATAAATCCATAAATTGGGCCATGTATTGATTGTAATTTAACTTGACAATTACCCGTAATTCAATAAGAATTGACAGTAATTGTGCAACTCTCTTCTCTAGGAGATTAGCCTTTGTTAAAATACATTTTTATTGTGACTTTTATTAAAAAAATCTAAACCATTATATTGAGAAAAAAACAATTAATTATGTATAAGAACCCTTGATGTGAAGTTAAACTATTCACATTTAAATCAAGTTATTAAAACATAAAATAATAAAAATAATTTTAAAGGCACAAAACCAAACCAAATAATCAAGAGACCAAAAATATCCCTATATTTGTGTCGTCAAGTTGGTATAGATAGTATATGGGTATTATTTTTAATTCGTGGAAATTATGCATGCAACTAGCATTTAGTGATACTTTATTCTATATCTTACCTAATTATGGGCTCATAGATTGTTCGAATCACATGTCTATGCAAACCATGAATCTTTGTGAAAAGGAGCCAATACAAACTTATATTATCAAATAGAATGTATAAAAGATGTATAAATTACCTAGACATGCATGAGAAATCATTGTCACCCTGTTATGATTGGTGTGGGAATCATAGAGGACCACTTCACTTATCTTAAACAATTCTTAGAGATCATTGAAACCATAGAGAAGAGTGAACTTGTGTAATTAAAGTAACCTTAGAACTTACCTTGATATAACACCAAACTATAGGGCAAAAGGTAGAGTTTTAGAAGAGAGAATTGTTTAATATGGGCTATAAAACTAGTAAAGTGAATCCTACTTTGGAGTCTTAATGCCTCAGACTCATGGAATTGGGTGTGAATTTTTGGATTTCCTCTCTAGATTCTTGATTGGTCAGAGTGCTTGATGATCCCTCAATAGGTTGATAATGAGGGCATTCACAAGTTTTTAAGGCAGTATTCCCATCCAGAGAGAGGGAAATCCTATTAAGATTAGAAATCAGAGTCCAAATAAGAAGACTAAAATTCTAAAAGCTTTTCATTGTAAGGTTCATAGAGACATACTTTTATGAGACAAAAGTCTGTGCAGACTTGGGCTTTGCTTAAGTAAGCTATAGCCTATGGGCCTTTTTAATCTGATTTAGCTAGTCATAGTTTATGTGAATAGTGATACGGTTCACTCATAGATTGATCCGTGTAGATAGAAGTTTAAGTTAGTTCATTACAAGTCCATGCAGACATGGGTTTGGGTTCTTTTGTCTTGCAACATGGGCCTATCTCTAGTTATCATCATTGGTCCTAAATGTAAGGCACTTATAGTTGCCACACTTTGCTATGTGCTGTGGAATACAAAATAGAATAGTGCATACCAAAGTAATCAAGTTAGAAATACTTACCTATTTTAACCAAATATGTTGATAGTTACTTGTTTGACTTAGTTGTTGGATTAGCTTGTGATGTTGAACCTAAGAAAAGACTGGATTTACTTGTGAAGCTTAATTTGAGGAAGAAATTTGATGATGGATTAACATAAAGTTAAATCCATAAAGAGAAAATATAAAGAAATTGGATTGACTAAGGGCAGGATCTTATTTTGGATAGTTGTTAAAATTGAAGTGCTAACATTTGCATCTTTGAATAAGGAGATGGTTATTATTTAACTGAACTATCCTTTGAAAATTGTGATGGATTTGGCCATTTTGCAATGCTTGAAAGAAGCAGCCCTTATTTTTATAAATGGCTTACTTTCTCTGAAGAACCTGATCTTTTGCTTTATGAGTTTGTTGCACTCAATAATTGACTTTTAGAGATGAATTATCAGATAAAAATGGACTAAAAAAGGCAAAATTTTAGTATATTAAAAAAGTAAAAGAAAATAAATTTTCAACAATTTGTGTTCAAGGCAACTAAACCACTTTTTAGGGCTTGACTCAAATGGATTTGAAGATTGATTCCACTCTATTTGATCTTAGGCTTCTTTATATCAAGACATCAAAATTGACTATAGTGTTTTCATATCTTTAATAATCAATCCTTCCTTTATTCGAAAGGAATGGATTAAGCTAGATTATGTTGTAGCACTTTTGTCGATTATGATAATATTGAATTAACTCCTATTACAAATTAATAGAGCCAAATTCGAATGAAAAAATACAAAAATAACGGTTGTTGAAATTTTATCAGTTAAAGACTGTATAAAATTCAATTGATCAAATTTGATATTCATGAATAAAATGTTCTTTTGGTCATATAAATGTTTTATTATGGATGTAAAACATATATAATGATGAGAAAAAAATCAAAATAAAAGTTAAATCTATTTTATTAGTTTGAAAAATTGAAAAAAAATAAATTGACCAAATAAAAACATGAGAAAATCACATTTTCTTTATTGTATAAATGCCTTCAAAATGTATGGGAAACCAAATATAGTGGTAAGGAAAATTGATTATGCTTTAAAATCATAAAAAAATGTGGGTTAAAATTTATTTTGTTGGTTAGAAAACCAAATGAAAATAAACTGGCCTAATTTGACTAAAATGGCTTTTAATATGAAAATTTTACTTAGAAAACTCTAATTTGATGAAATCAATTTCTCATTATGACTTATCCTCTTGGCTTGGTTAGTTCTAAACTTTTTTTAGGGTCATGTTTTCAAGCACCTTGGACAAATTAGTGTGGACATGCAAACATTTTAGAAGTCCATGCTAATAGGGCTTAAGAAACACGTCTAAAGGGAGACTGTACATACTATATTTTTGAAGTTGAGTGAATTAGTCCATGTAGAATTTGTCGACAATTTTAAAACTAACAACCTTTCTCTCTTCTTCTCCACTTCTTTTTCACCTGAGGGTTTTACTCATTCTTTTCTCGATTTTTATTTCTTTTTGATCGAATCACTCCTAAATAGCTTCCCAAATGTCCTCTTCTACATCTGAGCTACACATAGTTGCCAAAGGAACATTGATAACCCTTGCACAATTGCCTCCAATAAGTTTGCTACCTCTCCCACTACTGGTAGAGGTTTTTATGCAAATCCTTAAGGGTTTTGTGCCCTCTACATCAATGAATCACTTGCGTAATGTTGTGCTAGTGAACAAAATCCACTTTGGTGACCCAATGCCTATTTTAGTTGATTTTCTTGGCCACACGTGATTTGAAGTCTACCCTCAAGTTAATTTTTACCTTTTTACTTGAACCATTTTATTTTTTTTTGTGTTTTTACTATTCCTTTCCTCTTCTTTAAGAATTGCTCCTAGTTTGACAAGTCTATATGGACATGAAAGCTAAGGTTGAGGTTTATGCGAACTCAATAGGGATAGGTAAAGTTGGTCTATGTGAACATAGGATTTAGGCCAATTTCCTGGAAAACTTAAGATATGGAACTATGTTATTCTATGTGTGCTGGGATATGATGTCTATGTAGACAATACATGTGCGTGATTTAGGTCCATGCAAATTCATGTTGTGTATCATCATAGTCCGTTAAACTTAGTATATGCTTAATTTTGCAATCTTACCTTTCATGCTTTTAGCTAAATTATGAGTGTCTATGTAAATGTTGATAAAGGTCTACATGGATCTAAGCAAGTTAAATCCTTACGGATATGTGTTTTGGCTTTGTGCTTTTAATTGGTCCATGTGAACTCATACTTAATGTTCGAGGTCCGTGCAGACTTTCTTCGTGACCTCAAATGGCTACTATGCAAATACTTACTTAGGTTGTTTCTTTTCCTATTTCAGATGTCCTTCAAGTGTGAGGCCACTTTTTTAAACCTTAACAATGGTTCTTAATCATGCCCATTTTAGTAAAAGAGTGAGTAAGTCTGATAGGTTTTTAGACATTCATCAATCATCTACTGCAGGGAGATTTATGTCAAGACCTATAGACTCTTTGGGCTCTCCTAGATAGGTGGATAGACATCACCCATACATTCCATATGCAGTTTAGGGAGTTAACTATCAACCTATTTGACTGGGCCTTCATCACTAGAGTGCCTTGTATTAGGAAGACCATCACCCTCAATGGTTACTACCTTTACCTATCTCTTTGACTTTAAAAAGTGAGATTTACTGAGCTTTATGCCTCAAAACCAATTTAAGAGCATCCACTGCACCGATTTATATGAAAGATGGATAGATGTGGCTCTATCCTATTAGCTAAAGCTTGACTAGTACACTTAGTGTTTCATCCTTTTTTTACATGGGACCTCCTTATTTGTTAATGCTAATGGGAATGTGAGCTGGAGCTTTTTACCTACCTTGGAGGACACCAAGAGTATTGAATTTGAGAATTGGTATTTCTCCTCTCTTAGTTGGATGTACAAGAGTTTAGACATGGCTACATGGACTAAGAAAAGTCATCGATTTATGTAGGGCTTCGTGTTAGGAGCGCTACTAAGTGTCCCTACCTCATCTTATCTTATTGCATTTGGATGTATTTATAACATCTTACATTCTCTTATTATAGGTTTAGGTGTATAAGCTTTATTTGTTACCTCATCCTTATAAGCTAGATGTCCCTCGTCATTACCCAGTGATGGATAGGTGGGTTAGACCCACTTTAGAGCCTTAGAATGCCTCCACTCTACTACAACATTGACAGTACCTCAGCTCTTGAGCTTGGACTAATGTGAGTGTCTTTGCAAACTGGAATAGATTGTCAACACTTTTATTTTTTAATTTTTGATTAATGTTTACCTAGTTTTTACATGTTGATTTAGCATTATGGGTGTTTCCATTAGAAGAAATGCCTATTTTCCTATGATTTGCTTGAAAGCTCTTTCTATAAGATGCTACTGACCACCCCAAAAGCTTACTTTTGACACCTAGGAGAGCATGTGCTAAGTTAGTACATAAGGCTTAAAGCTCGCCATGCTCCCTAGAGTCCTCCTGACACTATGATATTTGAGAGGTACATTGATAACCTGGTCTTCATCTAGGGGATGACTGTTGGGATTTTAAGAGATATCCTGGTGGAGGTTGATAGTGAGGAGTATCCTTTCTTAGAATTTGCTCACTGGCTACCTCGGGTGCCTAACACTTTTAAACGTTCAGCTCAGGTATATTTTTCTCCTTTTGCCTTGGTTTCCTTGAGCTTTTAATGTTACTTTTAACTTTGTTTGTCTCGCAAACCTCTGCTCCTACTCCTGAGATTGAGCCTTCCTTTAGTAAGAGGATGAGGACTACTTTCAGCTCCAGTGGTCCTTAATTTTTGCCTCTACCTACTTATACTCCTCGATGTCAAGCTTTTGCTACTCCTGCTCTAACTGCTAATTCTTAGCCACTGCTTAGTGAGGTTATCAGCACTTTGACTGATGTGATTAAGTTGAGCTACATGTATTACAGAGTTGATGGGGAGCTGCCTCACTTTACCTTAAGATTGAGGACAGTTGGCTTGTGCCTTTTGACCCTGTAAATACTACTTTTGTATACTTTTTATGCTTTTTGCTTTGCTTGTTTATTAGTTTGCTATTTTGGCATTGTTATCTAGATCTTGATAGGTTAAGAGGGCTCTTATCGAGAGGATTCCTTAGGTGGTAGAGGCTTTTAAGAGAGCTATGGTTAGTGAGACTCATGTCCTTGCAATGAGTTTTCCTATAATTATTCATTATATACTAAAACACGAGCATGATATGCATAAGATGTTAGAAGTTCAAATGCTTTGATCCCTCATTCCTTTACAGAATGAGATGGCTAGGAGATTAACATCACTTTAAGCTGTGTAGGAAGCTATAGACTTTAAAGATTACTAAGAAGTGGGTACTCTCTTTAGATGACGAGGACACATAGAGTAAGGAAGAGGAGGAATGAGGACTACTCTCTTACCAATTCCTTACTTATTATGATACACATATGCATACTTTGTATATTAAATTTAAACATTTCCTATAATTTTGCTCTTCTCTTTTGAAATTTAAGTACATTTTGCTTATAAATATAGGTTTTTAAATTTACATGCAAATATTTGCAAATAATTACAAAAGAATTTTACAACAATAGTCTTTCCTTAAGCCTATACAAAAAGTCTTGTAAATTGGTCCGTACGGATAAGATATAGCTTCATATGAGGTCCATGTGGACATAGTGCTACAACTATGCATGGCTACGTATTGAAGTAATTTGTGCGAATGAGGAACTGTTTCCTAGATATGGCTTGATGAAGTCCGTACAGACATAAATGATGATCTGTTATTTTCTTTGTTTGTGCAATCGTCCTAGCGTGTTTTGGATCCCTTTATCCTTATCATATTAGGGCTTATGTTTTTTGGGTACCTATAAACACATCTCTTCTCAATTTATTTTGTCACAATTCATCATGGGTCATACTTTCACCTACAACTGTCAAAAATCCTGGATTTAAAAGCCACTATACTGGGGATGAGACGGTTATTGTTTGGAGTCACCACCTGGCTTTATACCAGCATTACTGATCGTTTTCCTATAAAGGGTTCAAAATCATATCTAATTTATGCCCTAATAATATGCCTTCCTTTATATTCTAAAGTTTATCAATCTTGTACATGCAAGCAAGCATTGTATTTAAAGTATTCATGTTGCTTTTTTAGGGGTTAATTACATAGAAGGTCACTGAACTTATATGCTAGTAACTAGAAAGTCACAAAAGAAAGTTTTGTACTGAGAAAATACTTGAACTACTATATAAATTTTAGGAAAATAATTATGATTGAAATTTTATCTTTCAGCCACCGAAAAAGTGACATATCATGACATATAAACTTAGAAGGTGAGAAAGACTCCACGTCAGCATGACAAGTCACCTTATATAGTTAAAGATGCTGTATAAGATGGACACATCATCAGAGAGTGCCCAATACATTTGCGACATGTGGTAATGGTAGTTCTCCTTATCAATGCATGCATGACATGTGGCATTTGACGTGGCATCTTTAACTTTATAGGCTGACGTGGCATGCTGTTGTGGATTCTTTCTCACTCTTTGAGCTTACATGTCATGACACATCATCTTTTTGATTACTAAAAGATAAGATTTTGATCATAATGATTTTTATGAAATTTATATAGTAGTTCAAGTATTTTCTTGTTACAAAAATTTCTTTTGTGACTTTCTAATTACTAGCATATAAGTTCAGTGACCTTCTATGTAATTAAGTCCACTTTTTCAATTAGAGAGAATACATTGCAATATTGAAATATACAACAAGCATAACTATATATTGGACATCCCAAAATTAGGCCATTTATTAATTATTGTTTGACCCAACAACTACCCATAATTCCATAGGAATTGGTGGTAATTGCCTAACTCTTATCTTTAGGAGATTGCCCTTTGTTAAAATATATTTTTATGTGACTTTTATTAAAGAAAACTTAAAGTTATTTTATTAAGGAAACACCAACTAATTAGATAAAAAACTATTGATGTGATGTTAGGTTTTTAGCATGTAAAATGAGTTATTAAACTACCTATTACAACACAAAATACTTAAAAGAAATAAAAAGGTATAAAACCAAATAAACAAATAGGAAATAAGCTATTAAGTCTCATCTCTGCATCATCAAGTCCGTGCGGACTCCCTAAATCTCTGGTGCAAACTATAATGTATCATGGCTAATATTTTCGTCCGAACCTCTAACCTAATAAGAATGCTCACTCTTATACAACTTAAGGAGAAAGGTTAGTACCGCAAATAATGGTCCTTGAAGAACAATACTAAATAGAATGATAACAAGTTATGTGATACAAATATGAATGATTATGATGCATGCCTAAACAATGATTATGAATGAGAGAACAACAAATCAATCATACAAAAGCAAACATGAAAATAAATACATATATTCATAAAGACTAGAATTTAGAATATTTGTTCATGTGGACTATACTCCTTATGAAAGGGAGTTCGTGTAGACCATAAAATAAAATAAGCATGTATAAAACCTATATATCCACGTGGACTATGATCTTTGTGAAAGGGAGTCCATGCAGACCATATAATAATTTTAGAATATCAACAATATGCATATGAAGGAAGAGAATAATCATACAATATGATAATAGTATACAATCATGTCAACATGGGGAATATAATACATTGAAACATAGTAATATAAAGTAAATAAAAATATGTTATTGAATGATAATCCATACAGACGTCAGATCACACACATGTTAAAACATTAAGTTTGTACGAACTTTATAATGCATTAAGATAAGCTTGTGTAATTAAAGTGTCAATTACAGAATGATTAAACTATATTAATAGATAATTACATGTGATTAAAATAGTTTAAAATATCAACTTACTCATATAATCTATGTAGGGCTCACATAGAATCACCTCACATATGATTAATCATAGGAGATCATTAGTTTATAGAAGTAAAACACATAAATAGATGATAACAATGAATAATATAAGCCCCAGATCTTACCTTGTAAGTAAGATTCAAGTGACGATGCAAAAGTTGGTTCTTATAAAAAAGGATTGTTTAGAGTGTGCGCTAAGGACTAGAGGATTGATCTTGCTTTAGAGTCCATTCTTGGACTTTCAAAATAGTGGGTTAATAGCTTTCTCCTATCTTCCCTCTTTTGATACCCAATAGAGGGTATTTATAGGCATAGGGGATGACTCTTCCATTCAAAAGAAGCAGAGTCTTATAGGAATTAGGAAATAAAGTCCAAATAAGAAGTTCACACTTCTGAAAGCTTTTTGGTGACAAGTCTATACAGACTAAGGGTGTTTACATTCATGCAGACTTAGACTTTAGGTCCAGTCTGGTAGTTCATAGGCCTTGGGGCTAGTTTTAGGCTAAGTCTACATAGTTCGTGTGGATGTGGACTTTAGTTTGTTCGATCAGACTATGGGCCATAGGCTAGGTTAGGCCTTAGTTGGTTGGTGTGGACCTCATAGTATCAAGTTCGAACGAACTTGTACTAAGGTGGTTTATACTAGGTTATTTATTTTATTGCTTAAGCGTATCTCTAGTTATCATTATAGGCCAAAAAGGTAGGGCATTTACACTTGTGCTTTGAGAGAACTTTCAAAAAAGAAACTTGAAGCCTATTTATATTATGTAAGTAAAATGCAACATGATCAATCTCAACTTTTTATTCTTTTAAAAGAAAGCTTTCATCTTTATGAGGAGAAATGAATCTACATCTCCTTTAAATTCTACCTAGAGATATTTGTTAGCTAAAATAGATAGATCACAATAAGTATAGGTTTTTTATCTTTTCAACTGATAATGATCATAGGTAAAAAGGTTGGTCCATGGAAGATTCGAGGGCTGTCTCATCTAAACATTCATCACCATTATCAGAATCATTAGAAAGGCTTACTAAAGTAAATATATAGGTTATAGATATAAGAGCAGAGTTAGAAGTAACTAGTGCAAAGACCTTAGTAGGCAAAAATTTTAGTGATAAAGCCTTGAAAAATGTATAAGATAGTGTAAAGTTAGTGGTAACTTTATCTCTCACTTCTACCTTTTGGCTAAGATGATTTAGGGAAAAAGGCATTTATGAATGTATAAGTTGGCTAGTAGCTTTATTTTGATCGTTGGCTTGGGATCTCAAATGTGTCTTACTTCTAAGCTAATAGATGTGTTCTTGGAACCACCTAATGAATATCAACTACTTGAAACCTTAGTAACAAAGCAAGTTGATAATGTCTATAAAAGAAGCAATAATTAGTAATATATAAAAGTAGAAAAAATTATGAGTTTACCTTCTAAATTTTAGGAAGTGTTTGTTGTCATTTTCTTTAGGGTTTGGTAATGGATTAGTTCTTACAATAAAAAGAAAGTAAGTAATTTATGTGTGACAGCTCTCACCTAACCCTTATCATCGAGTCTAAATGAAGAGCTACATATAACTGATATTTGACCTACTTATGTCCTTATGACTTAAAAACTTTATTTACTTTGATAAACTTGAATACCTTTCCAAACAAAAACTTACCATATCAACTTATAGGTTAAACTATCTAGGAATCATCGTGTCAAAATTCGGCAGCATAATAGTTGTATTTGTGACTCTATTCCAATTGTCAATAGTAACTTGTACGAAAACACTTCTATATATATTCACTCATCACAACTCAATCCACCATAATCCTCTTAATCTTCCATGACACACATATCCAACATCTAACTCATCTCAAATGTGCTAACCATATATACATTATCTCAATATACATCACAATTCAAAAATCAAGCAACCATATATATGTGTGTGTGTGTAAGTGTGTTTATATGTGTCCACACACATATATATGTATACACACATACAACCCATACTTAAGAGTTTACAGGCATCTTTGATATAATGTAAGCCTATAGTCTTTAATAGAATACATATGAGTGCTTATATACATCTTAATTTAGTATTATATATAAATTACAGAAATCCAATAACGTTAGCAGCTTTTTTGAACTCTTTGTTCTTCCCCAACTTGAAGATCTCTCAATCGTTATGACTTATAGAACATATACTAAGCTTTGTAGCCTAGTGGTGTATCTAATATAATATGGCTCACATTAAGCATGCATTTTACATTTATAATAGATTATTTAACTTCACTAAGTACTACCAATATAGAGAATTAAGCGTGTAATCAACTACAATTTTACATGAAATATAATTTGCATTACCACATACATCATAATTGTTCTTTAACTTGAAGACAATCACAATTATGTTATTCATCACTTATTAAGTTACCTTTATCGTAACATATTATATATATATAGACACACACACACACACACACACACACATATGTATATATGTATATATGCATATATGTATATGTATATACGTGTGTGTATATATATATGTATGTATATATATATATATATATATGTGTGTGTGTGTATATTTATATATGTATACACACAAATGTGTATATATTTATATGTCTATGTATATATATGTATATGTATCCATATACACACACACACACATATGTATATATATACATGTATGTGTATATAT
>CANXYI011359806.1:0-29952 GCA_948208565.1 Hura crepitans | reverse complement strand
TGTTCTATGGCTACATTAGTGCATCAATGTGCATGTTACCCCACATTAGCCATTCGACAAGTAAGATCATCACAAAATGCATTGCTATATCACATTTATACCCCTTACATGCATGTTTAACATCACATTACTCATTTACTCAAAATCCTTATTTTACACTAAATTGCCTATAATGCTTGTATTACATAATTCAATAGATTATGAGCTTTCACATCTATAAACCATACATTCGGCCAACATAAGAAAAAAACATGATTTCATTATCATTTAACCCTATTCACTTTATAATTCCATTACTACACAACAATCACATTAAATACCATAATAATGCATTCATTCCATATTAATTAATCATGCCATTTTATTCAATTTGAGGTGATTACACATCCATTACATATGGCCATGATAACTCAATAACACATTTATAACTAAATTTCACCATAACACACATGTGCTCATTAACTTCATACAACATTCTAAAATGATCAGTTGCACATAATGCATTTATCTCTAAACTCAATATGTAAATGAGACTATGCATGCATAAACAAGGCATTCGGGCACCACATACATGCACTCATAATTCCTTAACCTCTTTCATATCATACTTTCATTAACAAGCTCAGACAATTAAATTTTCATTAATGTCATAAATATTATATTAATTGTTCAAGCAATTTCAATCACCTTAAGGTGATTATAAATATGCCTAAATACCATCACATTTCAATCCCATGTTATGGACACACATAAGCATAACTTGAACATTCAAGCACATGGTGCATGCACTTTCACATAACAAGCACCACTTCATGATTTACACACACCCATATGGCATATATTCATACATATCACACACATTCTTGCCATTTAACATACCAACACATGTACATTTCATTGAGTACACATACTTATCCTTGCATGATTACCATTTTTCAAGTCCATTTCACTTCTTGGTGCCTTCATTCATCCATACCACCTTTCCTAGTCTTTCAACTTCCAACATTCTGCAGACATTGCTAGCACCATCTTATTATCCAAATTTCTAGGCAAAAACTAGATTTAATTACAGCAAAATTCTTCTAGAAAGTTATACCCATATGTTTTAGCTTTCATAGCAATTTTATTTCATATTATTCTGACAACTATACAAAAAGTTATGGTTGAATTACCCTCTACTGCTCTTAAGACACTTTATCTATTCTATTTTTCCAAACATTATTATGTCATGTTTTTGGGCAGGCTAGGTCTAAAATTGATTCAAGAATTCTTAGAAAAAATTTGGCCCTATGAGTTTAGTTTTATTTGGTTTAGGAATCATGCATTTTTTACACCTAAATTGAGATTTATAGACTATTGAATAGAAAATGTTCCTTATATTTTGGATATTCTACAGATAGTGTAGATACCTCAACTAACGAGATTTTTTTGGCAAAATCTAAACTGAATTAGGGGAAACTTTCTTCTACAAAATTATAGACCTATGTGTTAATTTCATTAGGCAGTAGATTCACATTTTTTTCACATTTACAGAAAGAATTATGCCAAAAAAACTCTCCGCTACTCCTATATGAAAATCAGTTCTAGTAGCAAATGTTCTTTCTTAATATCAATTTTATTTAATCTAATTCATCTACAATTACTACATTAAAACTCATCCAACTTCTCACTGTAGCAATTGATCACCTTAACACTTTAAGATTAAATGAAGAAATGAATAATACCTAAAAGGAAATGGAAATTTCCTTACCTACTTTATTTGGGGCTATTATCCCCTCATTTGTATCTCTTTCTCTCTCTCTCTCTCTCTTTTCTTTACTAAAGGGTTATAGGAGCTAGTCACTAGAGCTCTTTGTTGGTGGATAGCCATTACCGCCTGTGCTTACCTAGCACTGGCAGTAGCTACCTCTAGTAGCTCTTCCTCCCTTTTTTCCTTTTTCGTCCTTTCTTCTTTTTCCTTTTTTCTTCTTTCATTTTTCTCTCTTTCCCACATTTTTGTTTTGCTGGCCCCTTTTCTTTCCCATTTCTTTTACTCCTCCTTCTTCTTTTCTTATTTCTTCTATTTTTTTATTTTATTTACTAATTTGTTATTTATTATTATGGTTACATAAATTATTTCCCATTTTAATTTCTCAAATTTTCTCATTCCATTAATTTTATTATGGTCATCAATTTTTTAGTATTTATTTATTATCATTATTATTATTAATGTTATTTTTTCCACACCTCAATATTCCTGAGCCTCCAAAATTTTAAATTTCTTGATTTTCGATTTTTATGAAATTTAAGCTGAAACTTCAAGGAATTTTTAAAAAAACACTCGAAACTCAAAAAATTAGAGAATTTATTTTAAAAATCCTTAAATACACACATATAAAGGAGCGCAAAATTTCATAGCCAAATTCCTTCAAGAGATAGGCTAGTGAAATTCTTGGAAATCTTAGTTCTACTGAAAATTCTAAAAAAAAAATCTCTAAACAACCTCAAAAAAATTTAGATTCCTTCTCTATTAGCCTAATTACAATTTTTAACCTTTAAGGTATGGTATTTTTCGATCCATTATGGTACATCCGGAGTCATTCCTAACCCGACTAAATCTGACCCTACAGGCTACTAGATTATGACATATTATGATTTATTGATTCTGCTAAATTTTTAAATTACATTGTTTTCATCCTTTTTAAGCCCCTTAAAATTTTGTGACCAGTACACCCTACCTCGAGCCTCGTGAAGGTGACCTAATACTCTGGGCACACTTTTGAGCCTTGGGAGCTATAAAAATACAACACTATAATAGTTTGGGCATTACATTTCTTCCCCTTTTAAGAAATTTCATCCTTAAAATTTGTAGTGTTTATATCAAAGGTCTATCTTGGTCCTTGACAAACTCACATTTCTCTCAGTATAATATAGCTTGTACTCACTGTTTCATTATGCCACTTTCTTAGGTTTTATACATTTCCTCTTAGAATCTTAATGAGAGTCTCCAAATCCTATGCTCAGTGGATAGCAACTTTTAGTTGCCTTCATAAGATGGCATACCATCGTGCTTTTGCTGTGCAACTCTAATTATAAAGCCTCTATCCTTATGTCCATTTAAGGTCCTTAAGATAAATTTTCCATCTAAGCTCCCATTTATATCCAGTTCCATCTGTCTTTTGGGGTTAAACCTTTTTCCATTCTTGGATTATCCTTTATTACTCTCTCTTTTAGCATCTCTAGGGATCTAATTGAATCACTTGAAGTCATATTATTTGTTTTTCTTAGCCTTTTCATGATTAATGTCTCATTCCTATATCTATCAAGTCTCTTCATATTAGGGCTATCATGATGCCATGCTTAATTATATCATGTGTATTCAAAGGTGAAGAATGTTATGCATAAGGACATATGATAATGCAAAATATCAAGATGCAGTTTACAAAAATGCAATGCCTAAGACTAGTAATAAAAGCAAATCAATAAAGAGATAGCCCTCATCTTTAGGGACCTTAATAGTTATCTTTATTGTCTAACTTTTATTATGTTTCTCTTATTTTTCCTCACTTATACTAATCTCACTAACTATTTCAAGGCCTTTCCTCTTATTCTCTAGTTACACTATACTAGTGCCTTTTTAAGTATTTACCTTTCATTATAACTAAGTCTTCTCATCTTAATTCATCAAATTACCAAATTAGACTATACGCTTGCCTCTTAGTGCGATTCATCCAACATTATCAACTCAACATAAAACCTTGACTTTAACCTTCACCCTTCCCTGGGCCATACAATACTAACCAAATTGACTAAGTACCATAATGGCCTTAATTTTTCTTCAAATTCTCTCTAGAAGACTTTATTCTAATTTTAGGCATCTCTTACATAATCATGCCTTAAGTCTTTTTCTTCTTTTTGACACCAAGATCATTACAAGCTTCAACTATACTATAATGGAAATAATATTAGATTCTCAAATAATCTTTCCTAGTAGACTCCAATGTTTAACTCATAGAGTTCTCTTTCCCATCATTCAACCTTCCCACAATCCAAGGAGTGCCTAAATAGGAGCTCTAATGCTATTAAGTGTGACACCTTTAACCCACTCTGTACATCGAACTTGAGTAGAGAGTGCCAGAACATTACTGATATCTAATTTCACTATCCAAAAATTCACTATAATTTTAAGATTTCCATTAACTAAAATATTTCTTGCTTAAGAAATTTTAAAAACTCTAAAAATCCTTTGAAATGATTTATGAGGCAATTAATAGGGTCATCGTGTTAAAAATCTAATAGCATAGCATCTGTACCGGCGTACAATCCCAAATAGTAATCCTATAAGAGAAACACTTCTATAAACTTATATCAACATCAATGGATCCTCATGATCCCCCAAATTAATGCACAATTCACATCTTAGTCTATTTCATCACATCTATACATCCATTTCATATATAACTTAAAGCTATTCTCATGTATTCAAAATTTACTCATGTATATATTTAATGCTCTAAATCAATAGCTATACTTCACATTGTGAATCTTATATCACATATAAATTACTCTCTATATTAAGCTTACTTTCACTTAGCCTAATCTACATCAATAGCATGGCTAAGTACATTTTTATGATAATTACATACAAATTATATCATGTATTACAACCTCGAAACTGGTTACATTTACATACACTTCTTTCTCTCAATGGGTCTACCCCAAAGCCTCAAAATTGCTCCCAATAGAGAACATTCATGTGGCTTCTTCTATTCTTCTAGTTTTTTCCCCTATCCACTACCTCTATCTAGACACTAGTAAAAAAGCCAGTACACTGAGCAAGTCACTCAGTGGTGTACTCAATGGAATATATATATATATATATATATATATATATATATATATATATATATATATACACACACACATATACTTTTAAAATAGTTAGGCTTACATAGATACACACCAATTTTTAATGCATTTATTTCTTGTGTCAATTTAAGCATGCAATTGTTCATTTAATCAAATCATATGTATTATTGCTCTTTACAACATGTGATATAACCTCATGAGCACATATGCAAATATTAACATGGTATGCCATAAAATGACCTTATAATACCCATTATCTTAACCAAAGATGCATATGTCATAGCAAGTTAGTATAAGAAAAGTTGAGGTAAACATACACTCTAAATATTTTCATGACATATTGATGTTTATATGGGTAAAGTAGGCATTTTTGAATTGTAATAATACCCATTGGAGGCAACAAGCATACGTCTTATTATGCATGCATATTAAGTCATTATAAAGATATAAACATCATATATTATCACCAATATGCCTATAATCATAATTTTTTTTATTTGGATTAAACATCTCCTAACCTGGTCTAACCACATACATGGCACAAACTAGTGTCATGGTATAGCTTACTGATTTTCACATATATTTTTAAGTGTTTACATTGTTTAACATATTCTTATATCAAAGAGACAACTAACCAAGACTGGATAATGGATAAAATAAGCCCAAAAGCACTTGGACTCATAGGTACATAGATATAGGCCTATAGGCACTCATATCTATAGATGTGTTGAAACATGGGCCCATAGACACTAGTAACCAAATATACATAGAAACATTGACCCGTCAAGCTCATACCTGAAGGTAGCTAATTGACCAAAAGGCACTCATGCCCGTCAACACATAGAACATTGACCTATAGGTATCATACCTAAAGGTAAGCTAGCAGCCACTAAAAATCCTAGTTGACCAATCAACCTATCCAATCTAAGTTGTCTAACTATATAGGCATCATTAAACTTACCATGTTATTTAATTTTTGCCATTTATACATTTTAGGCTATTTGTATCATATCATTGCATAAATTCATCTCATTAGCCATTTTAGCACATTAGTAAGGCCTATACACCATGCCTATAACATGTATCATTTCATCATTTCTCATAGCATGTTTTGTTAAATTATGCTCATAACATATTTCACATTATTACATCATATAGCCAACTTAGGCTCATAATAGCTTACTACTACTAAGAGGTGGTATTTCCTAGGTGTAGAAGCCTTAATTCCTCATTTAGCACTTTAACCATTTTTCATACCATTCATTCATGCACTTTTAGCCTACACATTTATAAGGTTATCAATTTATGTGTTTTCAATCAACACTTTATTAACACATATCTATATCATAGTATATATTTATGCACTTAGGTTATCATTAATTCTTTAAATTACCATTTTAGGCTCTACTAGGCCTCATAAGTCTAAAATATGCACATATAGCCATTTAGCATTCCAAACACACTTCTTTATAATTATATGTCTGAACACATACCTTATGATGCCTAACATGTCATGGTATGCTTAACAATCATATTTCTATCATTTAGCCTTATTAATCATTCATGCATGCACTTATTGCCTTAAAGGTGCCTATTTTACACTATTCACACATTTCATGCATTCTACCATTACTGAGCACTCACACACACTTTATTTGTTGCTTTTGCATCCACAGAATAGCATTGAAGCAAAATCGAGCTACTCAAGTCAACTTACATATATGAGTCACAATTTGCACATAAAACTCATCATCTATGAATTTCGGCCCTTAATTGTTCAAGGCCTTCATTTCCCACACTTACACCTTTCTAATGATTTTCACATGCTTAAATACTCACATTGCCAATAATTTATTCAAATTTACCATACAAGTTCATAAAATCCTAATTTTAGCAAATTAATGTTCTATGGCTACATTAGTGCATAAATGTGCATGTTACCCCATGTTGGCCACTCGGCCAACAAGATCATCACCAAATGCATTCCTATATCACATTTATGCCCCATATATGCATGTTTAACATCAATTATGATTTGACCATCCTACGTCACTTATTTAATAAAAATCTTTATTTTACACTAAATTGCCCATAATGCTTGTATTACATAATTCAACACGTTATGAGCTTGCACATCTATAAAGCATACATTTGGCAAAAATAACAAAACATGCTTTCATTATCATTTAACCCCATTCACATCACAATTCCATTACTAGACAACAACCACATTAAATACCATAATAATGTTTTAATCCCATATTAATTAATCATGCAATTTCATTCAATATAAGGTGACTAAACATACATTACATATGGCCATGATAACTTAATAATGCATTCATTACTAAATTTCACCATAACACACATGTGCCCATTAACTTCATACAATATCCTAAAATGTTCAATTGTACATAATGCATTTATCACTTAACTCAATGTGTAAATTAGCTTATGCATACATAAATAAGGCATTCGGCCACTATATACATGCACTCATAATTCCTTAACTTTATTCATGTGTTACGTTCACTGATAACATCAAGCACATAAATTTTCATTAATGTCATAGATACTATGTTAATTGTAAAAGCAATTTCCATCACCTGAAGGTGATTATACATATGACTAAATACTATCACATTTCAATCCCAAGTTATGCACATATATAAGCACAACTTGAACTTTCAAGCACATGGTGCATGCGCTTTCACAAAACAAGCACAACTTAATCTTTTACGCACACCCACATAGCACACACATTCTTGTCATTTGACATAACAACAGATATCCATCCATGATTACCATTTCTTGAGTCCATTGCCCTTTTATGGTGCCTTCCTTCATCCATACCACCTTTCATAGTCTTTTAACTTCTAGCATTCTATAAATAGTGCTATTACCATCTTATTGTTTGAATTTGGGAGCAAAAAATATACATAATTAAGGCAAGCTCTCTTCTACAAAGGTGTGCCCCTCTTTTTTAGCTGTCTTAAAAATTTTATTTCACATTATTATGACTAGTATACAAAATGTTATGGCCTAATTACCCTCTATAGCTCTTAAATCACTTTGTCTATTCTATTTTTGCAAACTTAAATTGTGTAATATTTTTTAGTAGGCTATGTCTAGAATTAATTCAAGATTTTCGTATGAATCTTTTAGATCTATGAGTCTAGTTTCATATGGTTGAATAATCATACATTTTTAATCCTAAATTATAAGTTATGGCCCGATGAATAAAAACTATTCCTTATATTTCAAAAATTTTGTAGATAGTACAGATACCTCTATTAACTGGATTTTTTAGGCAAAATCTACACTGAATTAGTGGAAACATTCTTGTAGAAAATTATATTCCTATGTGCTAGCTTTCATTTGCCACTAGTTTCACTTTTTTTTTGACATCTACACAAAGTTTTATGCCTAAAATACTCTCTGTTACATCTATATTAAAATTAGTTCTAGCAGGAAATGTTATTTCCTAATTTCCATTTTATTTAATCTTATTCATCTTTAATTACTATATTAAACCTCATCAAACTTTTCATAACAGCAATTGATCAACCTAACACTTAATGATTAAATGAAGAAATGAACTAGACTAAAAAGGAAATGGAAATTTCCTTACCTACTTAGTTTAGGGTTGCTATCCCCTCCCCTCTCTCTCTCTATCTCTTATTTTTATCCTTTATTGTAAGGTCGTTGAAACTCTTTGTTTATGGACCATTGTCGCTACCTGTGCTTACCTGGCACTACTGTTGGTGCTGGCAATAGCTCCTTCTCTATTTATTCCTTTTTCATATTTTCTTTCTTTCTTCTTTTCCTTTCTTTCTTCTTTCTTTTTTCTTTATTTCTAATGTTTTAGTTTTGCTACCCCTATTTTTTTCCTATTTTTTTCATTCCTTCTTCTTCCTTTCTTATTTCTTTTATTTCTTATTTTATTAATTGTTTATTATTCATTATTATGGTTGCATATATTCTTTCCCATTTTAAAATCTCAAAATTTCCCATTCCATTGATTTTATTGTTGTCATCACTTTTTTTCTTATTTATTTATTATCATTATTACTATTATTGTTATTTTTTCTACACCTGAATGTTCCCGAGCCACCGAAATTTTAAATTTCTCAATCTTTGATTTTTCAAGAAATTCAGTTTGAAACTTCACAGAATTTTTAAAAAAACACTTGGACATCAAAAAATCATCGTGTTTATTCTAAAAATCCTCAGATAGCCTATAACAGCCCCTATTAGATTCCTAAAGAAATCCAATAGGTGGTGCCCTTTCCACCAAGTCACTCATCATATTACTACTTTTGCCCAAACACGTTTAACTTTTTACCACACTTCTCCAGAGAATATTATCTGACCCCCGATATAGACTAGTTTGCTCCTATAGTTTACTTAGGTTTATGTCATGATGTCAAATTATTTAAGGATGGATATTTAAATACATTTAGATATTTCCTAAGAATCCGGCAGCATAACAACTACCTGGTCACTATCTCGAAAAGTCACTATAACCTATAAACACTTTATAACATTTAACATATCTCCTAGACCCTTTTGGTCCCCTATATATCATTCTATCACAATTAACTATCACTATAGCAAAACTCATGCCTCAAGCCACAACAATCATACACACAGAGCCTTTGGCCATAGATCACATACATCTTGCATACATACACAAAAGGGATTACACCGATTATAAACATAAATTTTGATTATATATATACATACATAATTACATTCTTGAGTCTCTTTATATACATCATACTCTTTTTCTTACACCCAAGTACATGAAGTGTAAAGCTATAGACATAAACATTATCCACCTTTTAAGACTTGCTCTCTAAACTCCTCACACATTTTACGAGGTGACATCCTTGTTCTTGGTACCTGCGCACCGAAACAAGTACATTGAGTATAAAATACTCAGTGGTGAATTCAAACATTAAAAACTTACTCAGCATTTTATTTATGCATAAAACTCCTATTCTTATCTTGTCTTTGTTTTCAAGTTTAACTTAGAGTATTAATATGTAAGAATTACCATTTTACCCTTAGGGTCTCATTGCCTGTAATCTATCTAGTTAATCACTATACTCATATAAATTTTGTCTTATAACCATTATTATTCTTTACATTCATAAACTTTACGACTTAAATCATTAAGCAATATTAGTGGAAAAATTAACAAAATACCCTTACATTGTAATTTATAGCCATATGTATATTTATTAAGTTTATTTAATTATTTTAACTGGCCCAACATAGGAGACATCCCTAATAGACATTAGATCTAGATGGAAGATAAACTGGTGTAGTGGTCTTTATTGTGGACCTATGTTGTTGCACCAACTCAATTGCACTCTAGCATCCAAGGTGCAAATAAATAGGGCTTATCTGCCCAATAGACTAGCCTATCCAACAAACTAGTGCAGTGGTCCTCAAAGACCAACACTGTTGAACTAGCATCATATAAATGATTAGTGGTAAAGTGGTTATGTCTACCTAGCATACTAGTCTATCCAATAGACTAGTACAGTGGCCCTAGTAGGGACCTACACTGTTGAATCGACCTTGTCTAAAAACTAGACAGTGTAGCAGCTACTAAGGTTCCCTAAGTTAACTAGTCAACCCATCTAGTAGGTGTCTAATTAGTGGGCTATTAACCTCAATCAGTGTCCATTTCCTTATTGATTAACTTGTAATAATATTGGAATCTTAAAATAGATAATTATGATTTTTATTGCATTGTTAAAATTTAGCCCTATCTGGTATAGCTATAAATAGGTTCTATCGGGTGAATTTTAGCAAGCTATACTAAAGGATTTAAAATCTTGCAATTGTAACATGTTAGGTTAAATATAATTCTAGGAGCATTCTCTAAATTTATGTCATTTACTATCTAAAGGACTTAATGGTTCAAGTAATTGTCATTATTAGATAGTTATTGGTCTTTTCCTCACTTTGCGACAAGCAATTTAAGGTCCATTTCACCTTATTTATAAGTGCAATTTTCACCATTTGTTTCATACATTTATAGGCTTGAAGCCAATAGCACTTAATCCATATAAAAGGTCAGAACATAGGTATACATGCCACTACAAATAAACACCTTAATATATCCATTTTAGGTACATAATTTAGGCACATTATTTAGTTACAAGCCATAGCCCTTAAAGGTAATTACAAGCCACTTTTCATACCTTATTTCTCGCCAAGTTTAAGTCCATTTTACAAGTCATCTTGCAAGTCATTCTTAGTTACATTTTATGCCAATTTAACAATGTACATTAACCAAATTCATGCCAAATCATTTAAGACAACATAGCTCACATAATTATACCATGTCATGCCTACCCATTGCATACATGTTCCACCATTTTTATGCCAATTTAAGGCACATCTATGCCTCAATTGTCTTGGCCCTTGTAAGACATCCATGCATTCATGCATTAATCTCACTTATTATATACCAAATCATTAATTCATGCATCATAGGTCTAATGTACTTGCAATGTCAACTTCAAACACTACATAAGATCACCTCATCAAGGCCTACACCTCTACAAGCTTGAAACAAGGTCTCAACCACTCACACACTTCATACTGATCATACTTTTTCCTATCTATTTATAAGCAACTCTATTATATTTCAACACCATAACCATCAATGCATAAATCGGGCATTATAACACACATCAAAGTCCTTTCACACCTCTCAACTAACTAAGGATTTAACACTAATTTCATCCATTTTCATTAAACAACTATCCTCACACTCAAATTAATAAGCAATTTAACTAATCACCTAAGTTCCTTTATACACTACTCAATTTCAACATTTTATTTCATGTTTGATGCTAAGATTTGAATCTTAAAGCCTTAGAGACATGAGACAAAGGCAAGAATTCATATACCTCATAATGACAAGAGCCAAATTCGACTCTATAAGCTTGAAGAACCCCGCAAATTTATCCTTTAAGCTTTTTGGCCATTTCTAGCCTTTCCACGGTCACATTCTCCACCCTATATCGAGCTTTTATTCTCCTTAATTCACTTCAAGACCATACAAACATACCCTTATAAATGTTAAGTCATTCAAACACATATTTACATGCTAAAAATCAGAGGAACAGTAAGGAAAAAGGTGTAAGACTCACCTAGAGGCACTTGCTAGATTGCGCTGATATAGAAAACTTTATGGATTTTTATTAAATTCGTGGGAACTCCTTTTGCATGCTTTATTTTCCCTTAGCTCTGTAATATACCAAAATGAAATTAGGGGTGTAAAACTTTAGAAATGTAAAAAAGAAGGAGGTGAAAATAGCTTACCTCTCCCTCTATGGTGTCGGTAACCATATAGAAAAAGAAAAACATTTCTTTGATTTTTAAGTGTAAAAGCCCACTTAGCATTCACCTTTGCCACTTGCAAGGGTCTTTGGCCAAATGCCCAGGTGAGGGGTGGGTCCTACAACCCCTAGGCCACCTCGATCAGACTCAATTTTTTGGAAAACTTAAAAAATCCACCAAAAATCACCCATACGTCAAATAATTATGCCATTTGCATTAAAATTCATATTTTAATCCCCTTTACTTGCTCAAAAATTTTGTGGCAAAATTCTATTGATAGGGTAGTTTTCAGATTGCCATAATTTGTGTGCCAACCATCGAAAATTATGAGAATTCACAAATGACCTTAGAATCCAAAAATTCTTTCACCAATGAACTCAGTGAAATTTTTGAGCTTTAGTGTCCACTATTTTTTGCTCAGTCTGGGCACATCTTAGTCATTCCCAGCTCGAAAATTTTTTATTGCCGTGAGGGGTAGCTTACAATATGAAATGAATTATTAGTTCTGCTAAATTTTTAAAATTTGCATTTTTTATCAAATTAAAGCCCCTTTAATATTTCATGACCAGTGTCACTATGTCAATTTCCGTACACGTGACCTAGTACCGCAGACACATTGCCCGGACCTAGTGGCACTATTTACGGAGCCTCAGAGTATGGGCATTACATTTCTTCCCCTCTTACAAAAATTTCATCCCTAAAATTAGCTGGAGCAAATAGGTGAGGATACTAAGATTCACTCTTCTAGCTCTCAAGTAGCTTTTTTGATGTTATGGTACCTCCATAGCATTTTAACCAGTAGTATGGACTTATTCCTCAACCACTTTATATCACGTGTGTTAATCCTCACTAGTTGCTCCTCTTAACTTAGATCCAGTTGTACCTTAATATATGATATTGAAATCACATGTGTTAGATCTAACCTTTGAGAATAGAAACATGAAAAACATTATGTATCTACTATAGCTCAGCTGGTAGTGCCAACTTGTATACAAGAGGTCTAGCCCTTGTTACGATCTCATAGGGTCCCATAATCTTAGGACTCAATTTTCCCTTTTTACCAAACCTCAATATTTTCTTCCAAGGACAAACCTTTAGAAATACTTTATCACTAATCGCATATTCATTGTCTTTTTGCCTTAGGTCAGTGTACAATTTCTATCTATCAATGACTGCTTTCAGCCTTTCTCTCACTATCCTCACTTTTTCTTCAGCCTCTCGAAGAATTTCAACACTAATAATCTTACTTTTTATAGCTTTATTCCAACACAATAGAGTTTTGCATTGTCTACCATACAATGCCTCATATGGTGCCATTCCTAAACTAAACTAGTAGTTTTTATTATAGGCAAACTCTGCCAAAGATAGGTATTGATCCCAGCTACCCTTAAACTCAATAGTATAGCCCTGTAGCATATCCTTTAGTATTGGTATCACTCTCTTTGACTGCCTATCAGTTTGAGGATGAAATGTTATGTTGTAAGCCAGTTTGGTACCTAATGCCTCTTGTAACTTCTTTCAAAATTTGGAAGTAAGGCGAAGATCTCTATCTGAAATGATAGTCACTGGCACACCATGTAATCTGACTATATCATCCACATATAATGTAGCAAAATTTTCTAGGGAGTAATCTATTCTGATAGTGATAAAATGGGCTGTCTTAGTTAATCTGTCAACTATTACCCATATAGCATCACATTTACCTTTAGTCAAAGGTAAGCCTATCCCAAAGTCTATGTTTACTTTCTCCCATTTTTACATTGGTATTGCTGTAGGGTGTAGTAATCCTGAAGGAACCTGATGCTTAGCTTTCACTTGCTAGCATGTTAAACACTTAGCGACATACTCTGCCACCTTTCTATTCATACTAGGTCACTAATAATGTGACTTTAGGTCTAAATAAATATTTTTGCTCCCAAGATACGTGGAATAGGGAGCCTAATGTGCTTCCCTGAGTATTTATAATATCATGTCATATATATTAGGTACACAAAACCTATTCTGAAAGTACAGGCACCCATCCTCTATTAACTTAAACCCTGTAGCCTTCTCCTCTTTAGCTTTGCTTGCCATTTAAACCAGTTGGTCATCTTCCATTTACCTTTCTTTAATTTGTTATTTAAAGTCTGGCTTCACTCGTAACTTAGTCATTATAGCATTTTCTTAAGTGTACTGCAACTTGACATTCATAGCTTTCAAAGTATCATAAACTTCCTACTCAAAACATCTACCACCATAATAGCTTTCTTTGATGGTAATCAAATAGGCAGTCATAATCTTTGATCAGTTCCAACTAGCTTCTTTGTCTCAGGTTCAACTCTTTCTCAATCAGGAGGTATTTCAAGCACTTATGATCTATATTTATGTAGCATTTTTCTCCATACAAATAATACCTCTAAATCTTCGAAGCAAACATAATGGCAGCTAATTCCAAGTTATGGGTTAGGTAATTCCTCTCATGTGGCTTCAACTATCTTGAGGCATAAGCCATCACCTTTCCCTCCTACATCAGTACACATGCCAAACTAATTATTGAAGCATCACTACACATAATAGAGTCCTTACCCTATTTAGGATGAATTAGAATAGAAGCCTCTATCAACATCTTTTTCAATTACTTAAAATTGGTTTGACAATTACCATCCCACTCAAGTCTCACATTCTTTCACATAAGTCTAGTCAATAAAGTGGAAATGATGGAGAATCCTTTTACAAATCTCTTATACTACCTAGCTAATCCTAAGAAACTTCTCACCTCTGTTGCATTCCTAGGATGTTCCTATTCTAACACCATTTTCACTTTACTGGGATTAACTCTGATTCCCTCAATTGAAACTATGTGGCCTAAAAAAGCAACTTCTCTCAGCCAAAACTCAAAATTAATAAGCTTAGCATAAAATTATCTCTCTCTTAAGGTCTACAACACCACGCATAGATGTTGTTCATACTCTTCTTGGCTTCTAAAGTACACCAGGATGTCATCTATGAACACCACCACAAACTAATCTAGATAAGGCTAAAAAACTCTATTAATAAGATCCATAAAAGCTACTAGAGCATTGGTGATCCCAAATGGCATCACCAAAAACTCATAATGCCCATACCAGGTTCTGAAGGCAGTTTTAGGGATATTAACCTCCTTAATTCTCAACTGATGATATCTAAATCTCAGATCAATTTTATAAAATACCTCTACCCCTCTTAACTAATCAAAGAGGTCATCTATCCTCAGCAATGGATATTTATTCATCACAGTCATTTTGTTCAATTGCCTATAATCAATATATAACTTAAGTGACCTATCTTTCTTTTTTACAAACAGCACAAGTGCTCCTTAAAGAGATACACTAGGTTGAATAAAACCCTTATCTAATAGTTCTTACAACTATATCTTCGATTAATTTAACTTAACAAGAGCCATTTGATAAGGAGTAATAAATATTAGACTAGTACTAGGGTATAACTCGATTTCAAAATCTAGTTTCCTCTAAGATGGTAAGCCTGGTAACTCATTAGGGAACACAGGGGGAACTCAAAAATAATTAGAATATAGGCCAAATCAAAATTAGGAGAATTTAGGTCAATAGCATAGGCTAAATATGCCTCACAACGATTTTAAAAGAGTCTCTATGCCTTAACATTAGAGATAAGATTGTTTATAGGACTCCTCTCACAATCCACTGTCACTAGCTGTCCCCTTATAGTCTAAAGGGTCAACTTTTTATGTTTACAATCTATCATGGCTCGATGTTCAGTCAACCAATCCATCCCTAAAATTACATCAAGCTCATTGAAGGGTAAATTAATCAAATCAACAGAGAATCTATGCTGATGAACCACTAGAGGGCATTACCTATACAACTTATTCACCACCACACATTGTCCAATAGGATTACTAACTCTAATGTCTATATCAACATGCTCAAGCTCTAACTACCTATTCTGTGCTTATGGAGAACATACATAGGATTGTGTAGAACTAGGGTCTATCAAAGCCAAAACTGGAACATCAAATAAATTGAAGGTATCAAGTATGATGTTTAGCATTGCAGCCTCTTCTATAGCTTTGATAGCATACTACTTGGTTGGAGTATGAGCCCCGATCCTGGTGCCCTAGCTGGCATTAGATGGCTCTACCTTAGCTTGCCTCTGACCCCTACCTTGAGATGCTACATTAGATGCCTAGGTCTGAGTACCCCCTACCTGCCTCTAAGGACACTCTCTTTTAAAATGTTCTTTGGCACAACATGAAAAACATCCCCCATATCAACCTGCTCTTAACTGCCCCCAATGCTTTCTCTGACAAGTGGCATATATGGGAGGCTTATTCGTATTGTACACTATGCTTAAAGTACTACAAGCATGAGGAGGCAATCGAGGTCTGACAGTTGAAGCTTATTCTGACCTCTGAGTTTGTACCAGTCTCGCCCCTTGATACCCTATTTGCTACTGAGACCTAGACTGAGACTGTACCTGAGTTTGACCTCTCTCCTTTTCTTCCTATCTCCCAATGATGAACTAGACTATCCTATAATAAATTGCCTCTTTTTATTGTAACAGTCCCTCTTTTCTTGAACCATTTCTTCTATATCTTATGCTGCTAATACTAACACAACAAAATCCCTCTCTCTAATATGAGCTAATTGCATCCTCAGCTCCACATTTAATCTTACTAGAAATCTCTTACATTTCTCTTGCTCATCAGGAATAGATTCCTCAGCATACTTTAGGAGCCTAGTAAAGTCCTTCTCATATTCTGAGACAATTCTTCTTCCTTGATTCAGATTTAGAAATTCTTGTCTCTTTTTCTCCATATAGGAGTTAGGTATGTATCTTTTTCTTAACTCCTTAAGGAAAAATTCCCAAGTTAACTCTACTGGTGTCTTTCATCTCTTAATTGTGTTCCACTAATTATGGGCTTCTTTCAGTAAAAGGTAAGTAGTACACTGTAGATTCTCTACCTTAGTGTGACTCAACTATTCCAAAACTGTAAAGGTCCTATTTAGCCAGTATTAAGCTCTAGTAGCATCATCTTCCTTTCCCCCCAAAAAGTCAACAGCTCCTTTCTTCTTTAATCTCTCTAAGGAAGTCTTCTATAGAGGAACTGGTGGTGGAGGTACTAGTGCTAGAGGTGGTAGATGTGGAGCAATAATAGTAGTACAGGTATGTCTGAGTAAATTTACTATTTACTGCAACAAGGCAAGGCATGCTTTAACCTATTGTTTGCCAGGCACTAGTAGTGGTGGTTACTATCACTAGGTTCAGGTATGGATGCATAGCCTACTCTCTTATAGTTGGTACAAAAGTACCCACCTTTTGGCCCCTCTTTCACTTGTTAGATCAGCTATAGGCCTACCGTAAAAAGGAAATAACTTATCAGCCTCAGACAACATAATAGTGTAGAGGAATTAGAAACTTAAACATTCACACTCATGTACTTGGCCTAGGAATATTAACCTATGCTCTGATACCACAAAATGTAACACTCCCTACTTGATTCCTAGAGAAACTCAATAGGTAGTGCCTTTCCTACCAAGTCACCTATCTTATTACTACTTTTGCCTAAACATGTTTAACTTTTTACCTTACTACTCTAGAGAAAATTATCTGACCCCCGATATAAACTAGTCTCCTAGTATAGTTTACTTCGGTTAATGTCATGATGTCATATTAATTCAAAATGGATATGCAATTACTATTAGATATTTCCTAAGAATCCAGTAGTATAATGGCTACTCGATCACTATCTTAAAAAGTCTCTATAACCTATAAACACTTCTATAACATTTAACATGTCTTTTAGACCCTTATAGTCCCCTAAATATCATTCTATCACCATCAACTATCATTACAACAAAACTTAGGCCTCAGGCCATAACAATTATGCACATAGAGCCTTTGGCTCATAGATCACATACATCCAGCATGCATACACACAAGGGATTACACTAATTATAAATATAAAGTCTGATTATATATATACAAACATAATTACATTCTTGAGTCTCTTTATATACATCATTCTTGAGTCTCTTACCCTTTTAACTCCTAGCACACTTTACGAGGTGATGTCCTTATTCTTGCTACTTGCACATCGACACAGGTATATTGAGTATAAAATACTCAGTGGGAATTCAAAAATTAAAAACTTACTCAGCATTTTATTCATGCGTAGAACTCCTATTCCTACTTTGTCCCGGTATTCAAGTTTAACTTAGAGTATCAACATGTAAAAATTAACATTTTACCCCTAGGGTGTCTCTATCTATAACATATCCAGTTAATCACTATAACTTATATAAATTATGTCTTAGAAGCATTATTATTCATTTAGGCATAAACATTACAATTTAAATCATTAAGCAATATTAATGGAAAAATTACCAAAATACCATTATGTTGTAATTTATAGCCATAAATATATATTTATTAAGTTTATCTAATTATTTTAATTGGCCTAACTTAGGAGACATCCCTAATAGACATTGGATCTAGAGGGAAGATAAACTGGTGAAGTGATCCCTATTTTGGACCTATGCTGTTGTACCGACTTAATTACACTATAGCACCTAAGGTGCAACTAACAAGGGGTTGTCTGCCTAGTAGACTAGTTTACCTAATAGACTAGTGCGGTGGTCCTCAAGGACCTACGCTGCTACACCGACATCATATAAATGATTAGTGGTAAAGTGGTTATGTCTATCTAGTAGACTAGTCTATCTAATAGACTAGTACAGTGGCCCCAACGGGGACCTACACCACTGTACTAGCCCTATTTGAAAAGTAGACAGTGTAGCAATTGCTAAGGTTCCTTAAGTTGACTAGTTAACCTATCCAGTAGGTGTCTAATTGGTGCACCATTAATCTCAATTTGTGTCCATTTTGCTTACTGATTAACTTATTATAATATTAGAATCTTGAAAACTAATAGTTATGATTTTTATTGTAGAATTAAAATTTAGCTCGATCTGCTATAGCAATAAACATGATGTATTAGGTGAATTTTAGAAAGCTATAATTAATGATTTAAAATCCAGTAATTGTAGCATGTTAAGTTAAATATAATCCCATGAGCATTCCCTAAATCTAGGTCATTTACTGTCTAGAGGACTTAATGGTTCATGTTATGGTCATTATTAGATAGTTATAAGTCCTTTCCTTACTTTGCGACAAGTAGTTTAAGGTCCATTTCACCTTATTTCAATGTGTAATTTTCACCATTTATTTCATACATTCATAAACCTTGAGCTAACAACACTTAGACCACTTAAAAGGCCAGAACATAGGCTTACATGCCACTTTAAATAAACACCTTAATATAGCCATTTTAGGTACATAATTTAGGCACATTATTCAGTTAGAAGCCATAGCCTTTAAAGGCAATTACAAGCCACTTTTCATACCTTATTTCTAGACAAGTTTAAGTCCATTTTACAATTCATCTTACAAGTCATTCTTAGTTACATTTCATGCCAATTTATTTATGTACATTAACAAAATTCATACAAACCATTTAAGCCAATGAAGCTCACATAATTATACCATGTCATGCCTACCCACTGCATATATGTTCCACCATTTTCATGCCAATTTAAGGTACATCTACATCTCATGTGTCTCGACCCTTTTTAAGACTTTTATGTATTCATGCATTAGTCTCACTTATTACATAGCAAATCGTTAATTCATGCATCATATGCCTAATGTACATGTATTGTCAACCTCAAACATTATATAGGATCACCTAATCAAGCCCTACAACTCCACAAGCTTGAAATAAGGTCTCAGTCAGTCACACACTTCATACCAATCCTACTTTTTCCTATCTATTTACAAGTAACTCCATTACATTTTAACACTATAACCATGAATACATACATCAAGCATTATAACACACTTAAAGTTCTTTCACACCTCTTGGCCAACTAAAGATTTAACACTAATTTCATCCCTTTTCATTAAACAACTATCCTAAAACTTAAATTAACAAGCAATTTAACTAATCACTTATGTTCCTTTATACACTACTCAATTTCAACATTTCTTTTCATGTTTAAAGCCAAGAGTTAAATCTTAAATCCTCAGAGACATGAGACAAGGTCTAGAATTCACACACCTCATAATAAGAAAAGCCAAATTCCACTCCTTAAGCTTGAAAAACCCCACAGATTTAGCCTTCAAGCTTCTTGCCCATTTCTAGCCTTTCCACAGTCACCTTCTCTACCCTTTTTCAAGCTTCTATTCTCCTCAATTCACTTGAAGACCATAAAAACTTAACCCCATGAATGTTAGGCCCCTTCAAACACACTTTTACAGCCTTAAAAATTATAAGAATAGCAAGGAAAAAGGCATAGGACTCACTTAGAGGCACTTGCTAGACTGTGATCATCCAAAAAACCTTATGGATTCTTAATAAATTCATAAGACCTCTTTTTGTTATGCTTCCTTTTTCCTTAGCTCCCTAACATACTAGAAGGAATTTAGGTGGTGTAAAACTTTAGAAATGTAATGAAGAAGGAAGTGAAAATGACCTTCCTCTCCCCCTATGGCATTAGCAACAGTGTAAAAAAAGAAAAAAACATTTCTTTGATTTTTAAGTGGAAAAGCCCACTTGGCATTCACCCTTGCCACTTGGCAAGTGTCGTTGCCCAAATAGCCAAGGGAGGGTGGGTCCCATAAGCCTCGACCACCTCGACCTGACTCGATTTTGCAATAAACTTCAAAAATCCATCAAAACTCACATAGACCTTGAAAAATTATGTCATTTATTTTAAAATTAATATTTTAATCCTCTCTATAGGCTCATAAAATTTTGTGGCCAAATTCCATCGATAGTGTAGTTTTTAGAATACCTTGATTTGTGTTCTAACCCTAAAAAATTAAGAGAATTCACAAATAACCTCGAAATCTAAAAATTTTTCACAAATGAACTAAGTGGAATTTTTAAGCTTTAGGTTCCACTATTTTTGGGTCTATCCAGGCACATCTTAGGTCATTCTCGGCCTAAAATTTTTTTATTGCCCCAATGGGTAGCTTACAATCTAAAATGAATTATTGGTTTTGCTAAATTTTAAATTTTTGCATTTTTCATCAAATTAAAGCCCTTTGAAGTTTCCTAACTAGTGTCACTACCTCAGTTTCTGCGAAAGTGACTTGATACCTAGGCACACTTCCTAGACCCAGTGGCACTATTCATAGAGCCTCAGAGTATGGTGTTACATACCCTCATTTAGGGGCACGCAAAATTTCACAACCAAATTCCTTCGAGGGATAGGCTAGCAAAATTCTTTAAAATTTTAGATTTATAAAAAATTCTTAAAAAAATTATCCAAATAACCTTAAAAAAATTGAAATTCCATCTTCGTTGTTCTAATTACAATTTTTAACCTTTAAGGTATGGTATTTTTAGGCCTATCCGAGTATACCCGAGTCGTTCTGGGCCCAACTCAATTTGACTTTATGGGCCACTAGATTATAGCCTATTATGATTTATTGATTCTGCTTAATTTTTAAACTACATTGTTTTCATCATTTTTTAGCCCCTCAAAATTTCATGACTAGTACAACTAACCTCGAGCCTCATAAAGTTGACTCAGTACTCTAAGCACACTTTTTGAGCCTTAGGTACTGTAAAAATACAACATTGTAATAGTTAGGTCATTACAATTGTGTTATCTAAGGGTTCACTATCTGTCATACCTATAGATTTGTATTATGATCTTTAGATCAATATGGGTGTAGTTGCCATAAGGTCCCATAGGGGCCACTACACATTCACTTGCAGGTGTAGCAACATAAGCTTGGATGTGTATTGCACAACTTTTTCTATGTTAGTGTAGTAGTTGTCAAGTCTAAAATATAAGCCACTACACATTATTGATCCCATTATCCATGGTTACTATGGTTATACAAAATGTGCTTAAGTGAATAAGGCAAATTTGGATTTTAAGCTATAATATGTGTAATATCAAAGAAAATGGCAGGTTTTTTACAAAGTGAGTAATGATGTCGAGTTGTTCTGATAAATGCTTTATTCTTGGTTGTATACATTTTGTATGTGTGGTATGGATATGTATAAGCATAAGAAATGTTTTAATATCACTACATTGCATGTCTTGATTATTATGCATACCATGAAGGAGGTTTATTCTTCTTACTCATGATCACTAATGGTATATAAAATACATATTGATAATGGCATTAGCATAAGTTTTTTTTATTACACCATTAAGCATTTGCTTAACATGTCATTTGTTTGCAATGCATGAATAAGAAGAAATTTTGAGATCGAGCCTTAGGATATCAAGCTTATCAAGAAAGGACATTTTTTGTGTTAATGATCTGTACATATGATATAGTTAGGTGATGTATTGGTTTACACTTAATGTTTTAAATATAAAGAAAATGGGACTAAGCTATAATAGAGTTTATTCTTTTAGATTTCAAAGTTTGTAAACTTTAAAAACTTTTAAAATTTTTGTTAAGCTATATGATATCTCTTCCTAAGGTCAATAAATATTGATTGTGTGATTATATGCTCTTAGAGTGATCAGAGGATGACATGAAGTTTTGGATATATATGGATAATATGGAAATGTGTTTTTATTGTTTAAGTTACTATTAAAAAATTTAGAATAGTGCCTAAAATAGCCATTACACAATCAAAATTTTTGCACGAGGATTCCAAATTTTAAATATGTAACTTATTTTAAAATGTTTTTGAAAACTCGTATTTTCACAAGTGTTATCTTTTTATATGAATGTTTTAAATCAATTACCAATATAATAAAGTTCAAATATCTCAATTTTCATGCACTCTTTAATTAGGGTTGATGACCAGCCTTCGACAGGACTGGGTAAAGGGTGTCACATAATAGGTTAGACTAATCGAGGTTATCATTTTGAAAATTTGGGAACATAACAACTATCTTGTGACAATACCTAAATTAGTAACCTCTATAAGAACACTTTTAAGAATCTCATCTCACACAACTCAACTACAACATCTCATACTCCATATCAAAAACTGACATACATCATTTACATATATATCTAATAAATACATATAAATCAAATTCACCATCTATCATCAATTCATCTAACATTAAGCATCAAGATCAATCCCCATATAACTAGCATTATAATATTAAAGACACCATTTAATTAAAAAACACACACACACACACGCACACACACACACACACACACACACACACACACATATATATACATATAAACCATCTTTTGTGATTATAAAGATACATCACTTTAAGAAAAATAAGGCAATTGCCCTTATAATTATATATAAGTACCAAACTAATCTTATATTAAATCAAATACATACAATTACTACATATGACTGAAGAACAACTCCACTGTGATAGTTCTCATCTACTCTATCCAATAGCTTCCATGTATACATAAGCATATGAACCAATGCATCACAGAAAACATGAATGATGTACTAAGTTTCATAGCTTAGTGGTGTGCGACACCTCCTACTAGATTCTCGAAGAAACTAAAAAAGAAAAAGCAGTACACTTCTCGCTAAGTCACCCATCTTCAAATTGACCTCCTTGTTCATTCATTTAACTTTTATCAAATTACTATTATTTGATTTAGCTTAACTCAAATATAGGTTCTATCTTTTCATAAGCTTAACTTAAGGTTATGCAAGTCTATTTATACCATAAACAACTATTTATAGACTGCTTAGATTTTTACTTGAATCTGACAGCATAACAGTTGTTCAGGTGACTATCCAAAAATTTTAATGAGTAAAAACACTTTTATAACTCATTTTCTATCTTTTGGATCCTTTTAGTACCCCAGATATACACCTAACATCGTCAGACTATCAGCTCATCAACACAAGCCTCAGGCCAAAATCAAACAATCATAAATTAAAGCCTCAGGCTCAAATACAATAATCATTCAGTAAACAAAACCACATATTCACATAGTTTGATAATAGCTTAATGAAAAACACAGTCCATATTATATATACATATAACCTTTTACATGGTACCCATTCCCCACCTATATATATAAGTGTAAAACTATACACTAAACATATAGAAATCTTACCAACCTATCCTCTAAACCTTGACTGCACACACTTCGAGGCTGTCTACAGGTTCTAATTACCTGCATACCAAAACTGGTACACTGAGTATATAATACTCAGTGGTGAGCTCAAGCATTTAAATCATGTCATATGGTTTACTTATGCATATACAGAGTTGGTATTATTTAGTCCTGGGTATTAAGTCAATAATTTAAAGACATTTTTTAACATGACCACATTACCCTTGTGTACCTTTTATTAATTGTTCACTTCAGTAATATCTTAAAATTTTGTATCTTATTAATATTTTCCATTATCAATGATAATATTAATTAATTCAAGTTATTAGACTAATGATTGCATATTTCTGCCAAATGGCCAAAATACCTTTGTTGGTATATATAACAATCAATCATCTATTAATCAATTAGGATTAGGTAATTTATTGATTTAGGCTATTCCCAATAACAGCATTCAAATCATTTAACTTACAGGTTAATACCTGTTATACAGGTAAAAATTACTAGAATACCCTTTTTCACGTGTACTGGTTTTTTATTTAGTTAATTATGTGAAAATCTAGGAAATTCAATATTTTCTACCATTATCAGTGTTGTATGTTATTTATTTCATTAAATTAATAGGCCCAACTAGGTAAATGACACTTTAATGCACTAAACCTAGAGGGAACTAAAAGTAGTGCAGTGATCCAAATTTTGGACCCCGACCGGCCTAATCAAGTCATAGCACCAAAGGTGCAGATAATATGATGCAGTCTATTTAACAGACTAGTGCAGTGGCCTTTTGGGACCTTGGCTGCTGTACACACCCTATTTAAAGATCAATGATGGCATAACTAGTCTGTCTAACATACTAGTGCAGTAGCCCTTTGGGACTTATGCTACTACACCGGTAAAATGAGGTGAATGGCATCAAGTGTGCAAAGGCACATGAGTGTCTATCTAACAAACTAGTACAGTGGCCCAAAATGGACCTAGACCACTATATCGACCCTGCCTAAAAATCAAACAATGTAGTAGCTACTAAATCCCTAAGTTGATCGGTCGAAGCATTAAATGGGTGTCTAGTTAATGGGCCATTAACTTCAATTTATGTTTATTTCCTTACTGATGAGCTTTTTATAATATTTTTAAGTTAAAAATAGACAAATATTATTTTTATTGAACAGTTAAATTTTTAGCCCGGTCTAGTGTTGCCATAATTATACGGTACCGGGTAAATTGTCAATCATAATACTAGGTCCTATGTTAACTAATACTTAAGGTATATTATTTTTGGTTTTATCACCTATTAAACTCCTATGCAATAGCCATTTACTATCTAGATATATTTTTGGTTAGATAATGGTCAATTCTGGATAGTTATAGGTTATTACGTCATTTTGCAATAGCCCTTTTTAGGTTCATTTCTTAGCCTTTTCTAGTGCAATTTTCACCAATAATTTCATGTATACCATAGGCCTAAAGCCAAAATAGGTTAGGTCACTTAAAAGGCCAAACACTAAGCATACTTGCCATTTCATATAATCACATTATACTAGCCCTTTCAGGCATATATTTTATGCACATTACAAGCCACTTTCTAAGTCATTTTCTAAGCAAGTTCAATTCTCATTTTAAGTCAATGTTTAAGTTCATTTCTTAGGACTTTTCTTGCCTTTTTAAGATACATGTCAAACATTCATTTTATCTTACATACTCATTCAAATTATACCTAGTCAATTATGGCACAAGAAGGTTTATTTACTTAAGCTTTGTTACACATACTCATAGCCCTTAAAGGCAAATTTTTAGGTCCATTTCCTCCTTCCATTTAAGTTTCACTTTAAGCCATCCTTTAGGCTATTTTATTTAAGTCTATATTCAAGTGTGCTTTCATTCATCAACATTTATTCTTTGCCTTCATTCATACTTTACTAACTCCATATATGTACTCTAATTAGGCCTAACAAATTAAACCATTTCATTTTCCAATTCATTAAGGTTCAAAACATTCACTCCTTTCAAACAAGTTACCAAAATTTACTTAACATTTTCATTACTAATGCTCTTGGGTATAAAGACATATAAACCTTAATCATGTATTTTCCTCACATCCATCAGACATTTAAGTTCTCATTCATAGTCTCAACACATTCACACACACACAAAAGTTTATTTTCATTCCATCTAAGCCTCCCAATACACATTTTATGTCTCGATCAAAGGTTCATTCATAATCATTCATGCACTAATCAAACCAAATCAATTAGCTACACATATACAACATACCAACATATACCATAGGTAAATAATATTACTTTCTATCACAAGATCAAACAATTAACCACACCTATACCTATGCCAAGGCTCTCAGCCAGCAAGTAACCTCACATCCTCACAAGGTACATTCTTATTTCCATTATCACTTTAGCATCCATTTAATCATACACTTAAATCTTCCATTTAGACTTCATCCTAACATTAATTAACCCCCAAATTAACAAATTCTAACATAAATTTCTAGCCTCAAAACTACATAGCATGAGGCAAATGCTGAAGTCCACATACCTTAATTTACAAGAGAGAAAATAGCCATCACTTCCAAGTCTTCAAGCACCCAATTTCTAGCCCTTCAACCATGGTAGCTTTATCTTCCCTTATTTAAGCTAATTCTTCCCTTAAATTGCCTAAAAATCATACAACACGCATCTTATTAGACCTCAGGCATTCCAAACAACCATTTCCAGCCACAACTAAAAAATCTAAGGAGAAGGCATGAAAACTCACCAAATAAGTTTGTTGGACTGTTTCTGACAATGGAAGCTTTGATGATTTTTAATTAATTCATAAGAGCTCCTTTTGCCTTTATTCTTTTTTTGGAATTCCCCTAACATATGATAGTGAATTTAAGTGAGATTTATTTTATGAAATAGAATGAAAAAGACCACAAAAAATGGCCCTCCTTTCTTTATGTGGCGTCGATTCCAGTAGCTTAGAGAAGAAAAGAAATTATTCTTTATGAGTGGATTTAGACACTTATCAAGGCAATTTGACAAATTTCATGGCCTTTAGGTCAGTTGGCATGGTACGAGTGGGTCCTACGAGCTTTCGAACCATCCCGAAACTGCTCAATTTTTTATAGAAATTTAGCAAATTTTTAAAAATCATAGAGACCTCAAAAAATTAGACCATTTATTTTAAAATTCCTCATTTAATCCTATCTACATGGTCATAAATTTTTGTTGCCAAATTCTATCGATAGGGCAATTTTTGGACTGCTTTAATTTGTGTGCCAACCTAAAAAATTATGAGAATTTGCAAATGACCTCAGAATTCAAAAATTCTTTCACTAATAGACTTAGTGGATTTTTTTTTTATCTTTAGGGTATGATATTTTCGAGTCTGTCTGAGCACATCTCGGGTGATTCCCACCTTGACTCAATTTTATTACATAGATCAATAACTTATAGCCTAAAATGAATTATTGGTTCTGCTAAAATTTTAAATTTTGCCTTTTTTATCATGTTAAAGCCCCTTAAAATTTCATGACTAGTGTCGCTACCTCGATTCTCATGCAAGTGTCCTAATACCCTGGGCATACTTCCTAGACATAGATGCTCTATTCATAGAGCCTTAACACACGAGCATTATAGTATGATTGGTATGATGACTAGTTATGGGCCTAAGATCAATACGATTGATGTGCATTACATGAATTTTTCGTTGGTAAACTTGTGCTAGCATGTCCTAGCCTTTTCTCTTATTTCTCTTTGTACTTCTCTTCTCATTTAACTCCCCTCACATGTAACATGAGGTATTCTTAGTTATATATGATGTAATTAGATTGCTTAGTGCTAGAACAAAAGGAAAAAATACAATGAGCAAAATGGAGAAGAAGGCCCACTAAAGAGGTCCAAGAAGAAATTGATAGAATTATTTTTATTTCTTTTTTGATTGGTAATTCATGTACACTACCTAAGGTCAAGCCCAATTGGTTTCTTGGCTCAATAAATCAATGTAGTAAAAGTTTACAACTAGATCTCATATATATATTTAATGTCATTATGTGACACCTCTTACCCAATTCGGTCAACAACCAGTCATCGTACCTGACTAAGAAGTGCTACATAACATGTTATTTGTCCTCATCTTATACTTCGATATAATTTATTAATATTTCACTATCACATTTGTGAACCCATACAAATTTTTGTCCATTTCAAAAATCATTTCAAAACCAAGTTACATGTCTAAAAATTAGGAATCCTTATGCCAAAATTTCGATAGCATAATAGCTGTACTGGGCACTATCCTAAATTTTTAAACTATAACTTGTGACAAGAAAAACACTTCTATAATCTTTCTTATACATTTTTACTACTCTGTGACCCTTCTAGTCACTCTAACATCATCCATACAACAACACAATCTCAACCTTAGGAAGAGACATCAGATGCATATAAATAACTTAAAAATATTTTAGGTTTATAATTATAGACCTATTTATAGAATTAAGAAATATTACATATTATAGCTTAGGCCCAAAACTATACATAACCAACATAAGAGTGCACCTTCCTATAGTTTATACATTACATAATTTATGTACATTATCAAAATATACCAAAAAGCAAAGTCTCCTCTTACTTATCTGGATATCACGAGGTATGGATCAATTGTTCTTCTTACTTGCACATTGCAAAGAAAATGATGTGCTAAGCAAATTGCTTAGTGGTGTAATCAAAATTAGTATTACAAGTAATCATGTAAGTATGTTCATTTTAACAAAATGTATATGGATATCAATCACCATTATAGAAGATATATTTATCATATTTCATGTTGTGTGTATGTACACCATTCTACATAAATATTAGCAAGTTTAATGTCATTAATATAAATTCACACTTATCATCACACATACAACTTCACAATTCATAAATAATGCTAACAATTATATAAATCTCATAATTACATTACTACATCATTCAAAAGTATAATTAATATTATTATTTTATTCTTATTAAATATTTCATTTCACTTCTCAAAATTAATTTAATTATGTCTCTACATGCTCTAAAAATTGGAGCTCAAAAATCGAAAAAAACTAAAATAAAATGCCAATTTTACGTATCCTAAAATTCAATTAAAATACTTTTTGACCTCCAAAAATTCCGATTCCACTGCTATTAGACTCATTAGAATTTTTGAGTATTAATTTGTATAAGTTTTAGAATTTATGAGCAACTTAGAAAATTATTTACGGTTTAGCTTTATCTTTGTCACTATTCATAAGACACTGCCATAAAAAATTTCTTAGCATTTTTAACAAATCAAATAAATTCTAATTAATTTCAAACTTTATCCAAAATTATTTTATGACTTGAGAGCACTATTCATCCTGGGAAAGTACTATTCATAAAAATCGAGATTTTTGGTTGTTACATTACTTCCCCTCTTGAAATAAATGTCATCCTCAACATTACCTAGTTTAAATAGATGTGGATATTGTTTGTGCATCTAAGCTTTTAACTCTCAAGTTACTTTTTTTCATTCCTTGATGCTTCCAAGCAACCTCTACCAGTGGGACTATCTTGTTTCTCAACTCTTTAACCTCTCTAGCTAGGATTCTAACAGGTTCTTCTTCATAAAACAAATCTGGTCTAACTT
>CANXYI011359681.1:0-10112 GCA_948208565.1 Hura crepitans | reverse complement strand
TTTTAAGCTATCTTGCAAGTACGGGTTAGCATTCTTAATAAAAATGCAAATATGGTCTGATGTCTTTAGCTTCATCTTATGCTCTAAAACTCTAGACCTCTATCTTGACAAGTACCCTAGAAAGGTCTCTTTGGATTTTTGTCTGAACAACTCAAGGTCTTTCATGGTAACCTCTATGTGAGTGTTACAGTCGTATTGGTTGATGAAGGTTTCTGTGATCTTTCCCTAATCTTCTTTCACTTTCTTTTACAGCCCGTGATACCAATCAATTACCCTCCCTTGTAATGTCAGGCTGAAATAAGTGACCTTCTATTTCGTGCTAAGCTTACTGCCCCTTATGACTATGGCATACTACTTAATATGGGCTTTCAGATTAGTGGTCCAACCTAACTTAGGAAATTCGGGCATCTTGAATTTGGAGGGTAAGATCTCTTTAGATTTTAGGGTGAGCTTTTTAGGGTCTATTCCTTTACCCATAGAGATGAGTCTTGCCATTGCCTCTATTTTCTCCTTTAGCTTCTTTATGGCAGCATCCTCAAAATTTCAAAGTGCAATCAGATCTTCACAAAAATTATATTTTGGGTTGAAGTATTCAGCCTTTTTATCGTTTCCCCTAACACCTGTAGCCTGTTTCCTAGTGCCAATTCCTTAGAGGTAGTAGCGGTCTTTCCAACAAGTGTGGCTACTAGGTTTTTAGCTTATGGCGATGAACTGGTAGTAGGAACAACCTGAACAATTGCCCTTGAAATCATGTCTATCATCCTTTTCTTAAACTCCTCAAACTTTTAGTCTATTCTAGCTTCAAAGTTCGAAGCAAAAGAACTGCTTTCTTCTTGCCCTACCTTGTTTGTCAGATCATGAGTGGTAAAGGTAAGTCTTTGTCTGGCTATTCTTCCATCTATCCCTCATACCTAAATGGCTGGCAGATCTATGATGGTTGCAAGATAAAGGGTTAGAGATGATCGAATGAGAATGCATGAAATGCTAATGAATGCTAATGTGTATAATGACAATCACAAGCAAGAGCCTTCTAACTTTATCACTTCCCACACACGAGGTCACGTGCTCTTTCCTAGGAAGGCTTACCTGTGGGCTATTAAAGGTCCCGACAAGTTCAAATAATGAATGCCAAGTAGCAGAGCACTATTTCTCTCATACAAAAGAGCTCATGCAAGACATTTGGCCCATATATATTGTATATGCTTAATCAAGTCAAAATAAAGGGTCTAGCCCATTCTAGTTAAAAAAGGCCTAATGTGTTTGATAGCATTTTGAGATGATTATGTCATATTTCACGTATATTGGCCCACATAGCACACAATATATCATTAACTGGGGTACCTAGAGGAAGTTGCTATTGGTCATTACATGGGCTCATGGTTTGGTCATGCCATTTATGGTCATCCAAGCATGGTCCCTGCACAACTAGTCTATCTCATCATGAGCATACGACCGATTCATTCACCATTTCATGTAGCTGATAGGTACGGGGCTTGGATTTAATGCCACCTCTAGCAAACTTCCAATCTGAGTGAAATTGGGTTCATGCTTTAGAATGACATCAAGGTATAAAAGCGATGTCTAACTTATTCTAAGGCTCTAGCATGTGATGCAATTTTGGAAAAAGAATAATACTATAAATTCAAAGTATGAATTTTTGCATTAATTTGAGGTACTCTCAAAGCATGGTCTCATGGTATCCCTAGCAAAGTTGCCACTATTTGTGTCCCGTTATTTTTCTTGGGCTAATCAAATTAAAATAATCAAAGACTCAACTTAATCCTTACTCCTCGAGTCTCAAAAGATGAGAAGGAAACTAAAGGAAGCTTGAGCCACTCATATTTGAATAGCTTAAGAGGGGCTAGTTAGGCACTACAAGGTAAGAGTCGCCACCTAACAGGACTTAGGAAATACCTTATATGGCTAAAACCAGAGCAGTTCAAAACCCTACTCTTATTTATAACTCAAGTTAATACGAAAATTTTGTTTGAATTTATAATATTATTCTTTTTCTCAAGCAGCATTTTACAATTAAAATAAATCACGTATTCACATATGAGGAATTGTAAAACATATTTATAGAAAAATAAATAGGTTTTTGAAATTGAAATATCATTCATGAAATTTTGCAGTTGATTATCTTGAGAACATTGGTTCTCCCATGCAAATTTTAAAAAATGGATCTTATTATAGTGACTTTTATTAAAATCGAGTGAGTAGTATGTTTGAGAACTTTGTTTCTCGCATGCTGATTTTTGAAAATGGATTTTGTCGTTGTGACTTTTATTAAGAAAAAATCAGAACCTATTTTATTAACAAAGCACCAATTAATTGGGTATAAAATAAGTTTGATTATTATTTCTTTAAACATAATCTTGCATCCTTATATAAAAATGTGTGATAACTGATGACAAGAATATGTTGCCATAATAAACATGACCTTTGTCTTGGGACTCATGCTATAAATCAATGACATCAGACCATATATGATGATAATTCATATTTATTGCGATTGTGATTCTGCTTAGAGGTTCAATGACCTCAAATGTGTGATATTTTTAGCATTAATTGTTTAGAGGGCCTGACACTTTATAGTTCTTATTGGTAATTTTTAATCTATACGGACATGATGTAAAATGGTCTGCATAGACATTATCATTGCATAATTCCCTAGAGGTATTACACAACATGTCCTGTCTATTCACAAAAAATGATAAAAGCTATTATTTACTGCATCCTTTATTCTCATTCTCATCCTTTATATCTTAATCATTAGTAGAGAGCACCAACTTCTCATGAATCTTCAAGGCTCTTAGCTTTTTTCAAGTCTTATGAAAAGCAACAACTCTTCTTGAAAACTCACTCTATAAAAAGATAAAGGATTAGTGCATCACATGTATACATATGTATTGGCATAAATTAACCATTATAGGAAATTGCTTACAATAAGAACTCGAGTTTTGTCCACCATCACCCGCCTGAAGGCTTCCACTACATGAGTAGTTCTCTCTACAAGATCCCTCTTTACATGTCTAAATCAAGACAAAGAATGTCACACTAAATCAAGTCAACATATTGATCAGCAAAAGACAAAAGTTGTCATAACTAGTGTGGTGTTCTCTAGCTTAAAAGGAACTAGCAAATTATCCTGAATATGAAGGCGAGTAGAGGATAGCTCTCTATCCTCACTATATCACATGTAGCTCAACTCTAGCATATCAATCAAGGTGTTGACAACTTCATTAGGGAATGATGACTAATGAGTAAAAGGACTAAAAACTCCACTCCTAATAGTATGAATAGGAGGAGGTGAAAACTAAGAACTAGGAGAACTAGGAACAACCCTTGCCCTTTGTTTAGTCAAAGAAGTTAGAGCTTTAGAGGTGGTGGTAATAGGGTGTAACATGACACATAGTTAAAAGTAGTTTTCAAAAATAATGGGCAAGTGATCAAGTAACTCACCTGAGGAGGAGGAGGTCTTGAAGTGTATGGCACCTAAGGTAGCAAGTGAGTAAATACCTAAGAGAGATAACCCTCTCTATTACTCTCCACCAATTTGTTCCTAGGTATATCTATAGTTATACCTCACAAAAACTCTAAATCATTAAAGTACCTCCCAAATAGCATCAAGTTAGGAGGACTTTGAGGAACAAGATGTGTATTAGGCCCCATGTGCCAACTTATTACTATCTCCCCTAAAAACCATGAGTAAGCATTAGGAGTGGTTAGCAAAATCCTATGAGAAGATAATTCTTGAGTAGAATGTAAAAAGTCAGGCATCTCCTTATGTGGGAAGACCCATCATGCAAAATCAATCTACAAAAGTAAGTATTAATTTTAATCACCCAAATTACTAATAATGGACTTTCATGTGTAGGAATACTCATACCAGACCAAGCTCTAGAACTAAGGTACTTGCAATGCTATACAGAGAATATGCATTCTATGGCCCTAAAAATGGTTAAACCTTTTTATCTATCACTAGGTATACATGAGGGTTGTCTAACTCATAGGGACGAGGTAATAAGTGAAGTTTGTACGCCAAAACCTATGAAAAACAAAGGAACAACATCAAATTTGTTAAGGACCATAGGAAGCAAAAAGGGATCAAAATAGATTACTCACCAAAACACATGATACGAAGCTTTACACAAATCGATGGCTTTTCTTAGTAAGAACAACCACATCTAAGCTTCTAAAAACCCAACCAAGAGCGGAACAATGCCAATTCTAAAAACTAATACACTCAATCTTCTCTAAGATAGCAAAAAAGCTATAACTCATATTACCATTGGCATTAGTGAATAATGTGGTACCCAGTAAGTATAGGAGGAAGCCATGAACATACTGATTAATCTTAGACTGACTTGATAGAGTTACATCCACCTATCTCTCATGTAAATCCATAGAATGAATGCTCCTAGAATTCTCTTGAGGTATAAGACCTAACAGTCCTTTAACCTCCTATGGTCAAAGTGAAGGGTAGTGATGGTAAGCATAAAAAGCAATCCTCTCGATGCAAAGTACTTTGGTAATAAAGGCCCAATGAAAGGGTGTTATGGTCAGCTCTGCGAATGGTAGGTGAAATTTGTGCATGGTGTCTATCCATCTACCCAAAAGAGCCCTAAGAGCCTGTAAGTCCTAATAAAAATCCCCACCAACCAAGTGAACCATGAATGTCAAGAATCCTATCACTCTTATCCTATTTTTGATAGGAATAGGCATCACTGAATAATATTGATGCAGTCTAGACAGGGTACCCCAACATTTAAATCATGTCTGTAAAAAGTAAATTGATATAAGTCAATAGGGACTAAAGTTTTGAACAAGAATGTCTACACAAATAATAAGCAAATAAGCCACAGTAATTCCACACAGGCTACAAACATACAGATTGCACAACTACCCAAAGAAAGGCTAAACATAATACAAGTTCACACAGATAACATGCACAAGCAAACCTAATTCTACACTGACTTTATAATCCTCCAATGAGTCCGTATAGACTAACTAGTTTACCACATTCAGAAAGTATCAACATCAAATGCAAATAATCTTAAATAATTAAGCTAAAATTAGGTCTGCACAAACCTAGGTAGCCTTAGGTGAATTATGTCCTTATAGACTAATTAAAATAGAGATAGCACACTAAAAGAACATGAAGAAAAAAAATAGTCAAACACAATGGCTCTCATAAAGGGAAGAGAACACACCAAGGGGCACACTTCTGAGCATGTGTGGTGAGCTAAATCAGCTAAAATTAGAGTCGAGTTATGGATGGAAACTTCATTCACCAGAGCAGTACTTCATGTGTAGTTAATAGCCATAGAGGTTATGAAACCCTCAAAAACTAGCATAGAGATATCCTCCACTAGAGGAGGAGAAACAGGAGAGAAACCCACTGCCGAAGGAAGTAGAAGAGTCACTCGAATTTCCTCTCTTACCATGATATTACCAGAGGAAGAAGAGGAAGAGTCACTGAAAGGAGAGAAAGCCATTAAGATTTATTTTTGAAAGAAAATAGGAAAAAAATAAAAGAATGTAAATGATGAACAAAGGATGAAAGCCAACATTTATCAATTTGTCTCCATCTATATGGACTTACTTCATTCCGCATGGAGTTACCTTACTTCTGTTCACAAGGATTTACTTTACTTCCATTCATATGGACTTACCGCACTCATTAAACTCATAGATATGTCTACATAAACTTATAAACTCTCTTCATAGGCTTGTTTCGTAATGGTTCACATAGACAATAAACACCCTTTGTCACATGTATGTGGTCTCCACAAATTACATATTATGAATGCCACATGTACATATGTTTGACATCTTACATTCATACATGCATAAACTACCACATTAATGTATAGTTAATGAATAAAAGATATGTACAATTAGGCACTCATAGGTCAAACACACATATGCACTAGCATTTGATTCATTTTAAAGTAGATAACTACTTAATCTTACTTGAATCAAAAACTCATATACACATATGCACTAGCATTTTGAACACATGTCATGGTTTTGAAAACTATTATTTTTTATGCCTTTTCCTCATTTTTCTTTTTCTCTCTTATTATTATATACACATATTATTTATTTATCATTTATTTTCTGCTACTTTATTTTGTTTTTATTTGTTATTATTCTTTTTACCTTTTTATATTATTTATTTATTTATTTTATTATATATTTTATTATTTTATTATTTTATTTTTTCATTAATGTTTTATCAAAAGAATAAAATTGATGATTAAAATATGGCAATTTTATACATGAATGCTTTTGAATACTAAAATTTTGTGTCCTAAAGTAATATGTACTGAAAAATAAAATATAATAAAATAACACAAAGTAAAATAAAATAAAGGGCTAGATCAAAGGCTATCTTTGATCTCTCAGAGTTTGGAGCTCTGCCTCCTTCATGTCAAGCCTCTTAGCCATCCAATGCTCAGACTCCTTAATCCTTATGCTGAGGTCAATGTGGATGTGGTGGAGCTGCTCTATCATTCGAGCCTCCAAGCCCTAAAAAAGAGCCTCGAGTGATTATGAAAGAGACATTAAAAAATATTGGCTCGCCTCATCGGTCCGCTGTCTCTGAGTTAGCCTCTATAGAGATAAGTCTGCCCTCAGTAGCTTATCAAGGTGGAGCACGAACTGGTCATCCCCTCTTGGCTGCTCCCCCACCTATTAATCCAACTTAGTAGCTGCTAATGTTACCTTTAACCTACTAGTGCTCGAGAGTTGGCCCTCACGATCCCAATGGCAATGCAAGTGTCTCGATCAACCCACAACTATTGTTGAAGGGGCTTATCGAGATGATGCTTTGGGATGCCCAATCCCAACAAGATAGCTATTACAACTCCTTTAACATCGAGCCCTTTACCTAGGGATCGGGTCACTCAATAGAGGTGCTCAAGGATGGTCTAAGTCGAGTTGAACCAGACACTATGCCCCATGGCCAAAATACCATACAGCTCAGTCCGATTCAACTGACCAGAGCTAATAATGTGCCTTAAGTAGCTGACGGCCGAGACTCGATGCAAGTAGCGATGGAATAGGTCTTAAATGGCAGAGGCCTTAGTTCGGCTAGCATTATAGTGTGTGCTAAGTCGACCAATGGACTCCCAGTGCCCATCTAGGTTCATTGGGACCTCTGTGTCTCTATCAATTAGTATGCATAACAGCTCCATAAACTGGAGGACTGAGTTATTGAATCTAGTCCCAAGTGTAGCAAAATAGATGGCGGATGCATCACTCGGATATGCCTACTAGAACTGAAAAGTGCTCAAGAACTATAGTGTGATGGCCAGATAGGTGGCATATATTTACAGGTAGAATTCGTGCCATCCCACTTGGGCGAGTAGCTGATCCACTCTGTCTAGCACCCCCAAATCTCATAATGTCTGGGTGTACAGGTAACGACTCCCATTCAACATGACTATGAACAGATGTCTAAACTACTTAACCTCTTCATTAATTAGCAACTTGGTACTGTTATGTGTTTTGGCATGGGTTACCGTCATGGGTAGCTTTATTGGCATTATGGTGGCATGACTATGTGTGTATATATAGTGTTTAGGTAAGAAAAGCTAATAAAATGTATGAAAATGATAGAAAATTTTAAAAAATGAACCTTTCATAGTAAGGGTAAAATGGCCATTTTTGCTACATCAAAATGGCTGTTTTCTAAGATGAAAACAGCCGTTTTGAGGCCTAAAAATGGCCATTTTTGGCCAAACCCAAAACACCTATTTTTTTAGATTCAAAACAATTGTTTTCAATTAGAAAACTCCTATTTTCACTTAAAAATGCTCATTTTTAGACCAAAAACACCTATTTTTGTCCAAAATGCATGTTTTCCACCTTTTTAAGCTATAAATGCACTAATATATGCATAGATCCTCATGCCACTTGAGTTTTCTTCCTATTTCCACAATAAATGAGTGATGAATTTCTCTAAAAACTTTATACAATTCTTGATTTCCCCACTACATGGGTGACTTCCATCTTGGCTCCTTATAGTAGGTTGAAATTTCTTTGAAGAGTGCGTGTTGACCAGTCTTTTCTAAAGGCAGCGACTCGATTTTGTGATCCATAATTCCATGTCTTTTGACTTTCTCATCAAGAATTATACCCCTTGCCTGAGGAATTGGCTGCAATTTTTGGCATGTTTCATTCTTTTGATACATTACCCTGCTGTTCGACATGCATTCCCTCTACCTATAAGAGGTCAATGATGTGCTGGGCATATTACCATCATTGGCTACTAGATAGATCTTGAGGAGAGGACCAATCTCTTTAAGTGCACTACTAGACTATGCTAAAGGCTACACAAACATTCCATCACTCTGCACAGGTGCATATTTCTTCAATTTCTTCTCTAAATATCTGACAATTTCAGCTGAAGACCACTTTAGAGACTATTAGCTATTCAGGATGGTCACTAATTTAATGAAAGGGTTGAATCCTTTTCCCATGATCTTAGCTAAAATAATTCTTTGCCTTGATGTTGTACTATCAGAAGAAGGTAAATTTTTTCTTGGGAGCCCACTTCTCCTTCAAGTTTTTTTTAGAGTAGACCGCCCTAAAAGGGTTTTTCACCCTATTCTCTAGTCTATCTTTACCTATAAAGCCTTTCCAAGTTTTCATTCCTAGCAGACCTTTTAAGGATAGACTGCCTTTATGGGTTTTCACCTTACCCCATGATTCCTTTTTGCTTAAGAAGCCTTTACAAGTTTTCATTCTTATCAGCATTTTTTTTATAGGAAAAGCTTTGCCTGGTCGATGATCCTCCCTCTCGTGCCCTTGGATCTTATAGTTTGAAGCATTTGCTATCTTGAGCCATCATGCATTATTTCATAGACATTGAGTACTAGGTCACTTGGCTAGGTACTTTATCAGATGATGTTATAAGTTTCAAGAATGCCTAGATATGCTTACGGTATGTGTGGCATAGCGGCACGTCAAGCTACAATCCTCTAGCTAGCTTTCATAAGGTTACCTTTTGCATCATCGACCATTGCATTAAGTAATTCGATGAGACCTAAAGCATTGTTACCTTCCTATTATCTTTAAAAGGAGGAGATATATCTATCACCTTTATTGCTGGCTATCACGACCTATGAAGGTGGTTACCTCTAAAGATGAATAATGTATCTAAGGCTATTTTCAACTTTTAGACTTTCGATCTATATTAGGAATAGGTAACAGGCCCTTCTCAGGACAACCGTGTCCGTTAGCTAAGGATGTGTGGCAAGAGTAGCAATAAGAGGCAGAAGAATTAAGAGGGATTTCTTTTCTTTTCTTCTTTTCTTTTCTCCTTTTTTATCTATATCCAACATTATACTCCTTTAGTTTATAAAACACTTAATCATGGTTATTAAAGTGATCCTATCTACATATATCATATTGGCATTTTATGATAATCATAATTAGACATTAATGCAAAAACACATTTCCTTGTTTAATCAAGGGAGATCTTAATTACATCTTAAACTCCTATCGTCAATCAGCCCTCGTGAGTTTTATTAATTAACCATTTTCTCAATTAACCATTTTCTCTCAACCCCTAATTGTTGCATAAGATTCTTTATTTTGATTTTCTCCCTATCGACGTGCACACTTTTAGCAAGGCTGCCATTTATTGGTTTTCAACTCATAAGGCTATTATTTATTTTCTTTTTCTCATTCATTTGTCTTTTGCTATAGAACTTCTTCAACTATCTATATTTATAGGCCCCTTAAATTCATTTCCATCACAAACTATAAGGATTGTAGTGCCTTTCAGCAATATTTGCTTAAGGATGATTGGCCCCTCTCAATTTGGTTTAAACTTTCCTCTCGGGTTAGGTAACCCCCGCCTTATCTATTTAAGGACTAGCTCTCTTTCTTTCGGCTTGTAATTCTTCACCCTTTTATAAAAAGTGTGTGCTATCCTTTTTTGGTAAATGTAATTATGGCAATTGGCTTTTAATTGCTTCTCATCTAGGAAATTCAGCTGGTAGAATCTTTGTTACCTAGGTGGTCTCAGGAATCTCTACCTCTATTACCACTCTAAATGACTAAAGCTCGATCTTTACTGGAAGCACCACATCTGTCCC
>CANXYI011359577.1:0-19264 GCA_948208565.1 Hura crepitans | reverse complement strand
GTGGGTGTCTAACTAAAGGGTCCTTTAACTTTCTTTTACATTCATTTATTTATTGATCATTATTTTATAATATTTAATAATGTTTAACAGTCAGTTATGAATTTATTTCAATATTTGAAATTTGACTTAGAAAGTTACAAGTCATTTTTGGGTCATACTAGACAAGTATTTCTGAGCCCAATTTAAATTATTCCTATAGGCATAATTAAGTCCATTTTATTTCCATTAATTAAGGCCCTATTATATGCAATTTGTGAGTCATATTTAGGTTAACCCTAAAATGGTCCTTTTTATAGGACAGTTATAGGTCAACTTACGAGTTCATGACACTATTATAGGCTCGTAGTCATTGATTTCTAATCATATTTCCATACACCTTTTTATGCCAAAACAATTAGCCATTATGGCTCAAGTTCATGTCATTTCATATTTTCACATTGACCCAAAAAGTGGCCTCAAATTTATTTTAAACTTAGGTGCACAAATGATATAGAATATAGGTCTAATTTCATGCTATATAGGCCAAATTTTTAGGCTAATTTTTCCATGCTCTTTTTAAGACATTTCCTTTTTACTCAATTAGGGCCACTATTTTTCCTTATGCATTATCTTATCTTTAGCATGCCATATTACTCCCATGTATGGATTACCCTATCAATTTCATGATATACAACTAATGCCTTTTTAACCACACTATTTTCACGTATTAATATTAAGCAATATCACACACATTATACCTATATCCATATGCAAACCTCTCAGCTAAACATATTTTATATCCAATGGTATACATTTTCCATAAGTTGTCACACTTACATGCTACATTTTATTAGGCTAACACATGACTTCATGCAAATACTTAGGAGTCATACATTACAAACCATTGCACCTACATGTCTTGACCATGTATCATATATATAAGCATGCATTATTTTATTAAGTTAACCATATAGGTAAACATTTTTATACCACACCTAATTGCTTTCATGATCTAGTCACTACCTACTCCACTATTCATGCCCTAAATCCCTCACACACCTCTCGGCCACCTTTACTTCACAATTAGATACATGCATTTTTCCTTAAGCCACCATAAACATATGTCATGCATTATCATTCTAAAAAAATCACACATTTATATATATCCCCTATCATGCATTACATGCCATTACACATTCACTTAATTACTTGACCATATATGTCACCCACATATCCATGATGTCCTCTCTAAGTTCATCACCTAACATACATCATTCTTCCATTTCTATGACACCCTCACTCACATTCTAAACCTACCCCAAAACCTAGAACACTAGATTAGTTACACTTCACACTTCTTGATTTTTTTAGTACCCATACAAGATAGATACGTATCTCCTCAAAACTCCGTGCACAAGTCATCACCTAGGCACTCCTTTAACATACTATAAACTTATACCATGCCATATACATCAAAAGCCCTATTTCCCATACACAAATTAGAAGCAAAACACACATACATACATGACCATATAGGAGCCATTACACTTAACCTCATGGATGTAACATGATCACCCCCTAACTTCTCAATAACACACACAAATGGCCTCACTAAAGGTTATCTGAAAAATTTTACCCTTAATGCTTATTGCAACTAAGGTTTCCATACTACAAGGTCATGTAATTCTCAATAAAAGGAAATAAGGCATGTTGGTAATTAATTAAATTCATATACCACATCAAGAGAGCAGACTTTTCCACACCATTAAGCTGGCCAACCTCCCTAATTAAGCATCCTTCTCTTTTAGCCCCTATACAAGCCTCTAATCCTTAGAAAAATCATCAAAAATTCCATAAAATCCCTAATTAAAATCCCCTAAAAAATAGAATAAAAAGAGAGGATGAACACTTACACATATAAGGTTAGCCTTCTAACTCCCTTTTGGTGTACACTTGATAATTTCTTAATTTTCTTGAATTCTTTACTTGCTAATTATAGATACCTCACCTTGACTTATAATGATAGCCAGAGATAAACTATCAATCTTAGCATAAAGCCATTAAGAGGTAGGTCCGCATGGACCTACTAAACCATGTTCAAATGAACTAACTACATGAACAAGCCAAAGTTTAGCCCATTAGGACCATGGACCATCATACCAAAAAAAGCCTAGTCCGCACGGACTAGTACGGATAAGTCAACATGGACTTGCCGATGGGAAAAGCACTCTAGAGGAAGAATCCTACCTATTCAGTCGAGAAGCAAGAATCCTTAAAGGATTGGGACTCCTTTCTAGATGAATAGGAGGAAAAACCTAAATAAGAGGTATAAATACTTCTCTATATCAATAAAGAGAAGGGTTTAAAAAAATTACAACCACAGGGCACACATTTAAATGATAGAAAATATAGAAAAGCTTGGAAGGCTTGAACTAAGGGTGATTCCAACCATTTTCACATAAATCCTAAGGCATTTATGCTATCATTTGAAGAGACTTCTGATCTAGGTAATATCTAAGGTCTATTAAAGATTTTTGATGTTTTATAGGCCTATGGTCTCTAAAATTGATGTATAAGTAAGGTGGTACTTTGTTATCCCCCACTTTATTCATGACGAATAGGCAATCATAGCAATATATAAGATGTAAAATTGATTCTTATAGCCAACATTAAGTATGTTGTATGATGTTAATAGCTATCACACAAATCTGATCACATGAATAATTAGGTCTGCATGGACATAGTTCCTTAAAACACAAGCATATAGGTTAGTTCACACAGCTTTGTACCTTTCATAAGAATGTGGTAAACTGCTCTACATGGACCTACATCTAGTAAGCCTGATCCTATATTTCAAGGTGCATCATTATATGCTAATTGATTGATATGAATCAATATGTTCATGTGTTGATATAAAAAATATGTGATTGTTTGTATGAAGCTAGAAGGTAGTCCATGAGGACTCTCTATCACAAGGGCTATACGTCCGCACTGACATATACATAATGAGTTACATGATGGTTCCCCATAATATGCTTTGCCTATATAATCAATATCCTTTGATTCACTTATCCTAAATATGTCCATACTCTGTTTATCATGTGCCAATGCCTATATAGCCTTGATCTAACCTCATTGGCTTTATTGTTCTCAGAGTTATCAATTGAATTCCCTTGCTGGATTGAAAGATGGAATGGACTTAACCCTTCCCTAAAGATGGTCCACACGGACTAACAATAGACCTTCTTGATGTCTGCATGGACCAAATGACATAGAAGCAGGACCATTTTAGTGTTGTAATTTTTCTCTTTTGGTTTTGTATCATTTACATTTTATTATTTATTCTAAGGTTGTAATAGTTAGTAAACTTGTTTTACATGCTAAAACCTAAATTTCTCATGAAACTATTTTATACACAATTAATTGGTATTTTCTAATAAAAATGGATTTGTATTTTCTTAATAAAAAATCACAATCGTTGAAACATATTTCAATAAAGGCCAATCTCTTAGAGATGGGAGTTGGGCAATTACCACTAATTCCTATGGAATTATGGGTAGTTGTCAGGTCAATTAACAAATAATGAATAACCCACTTTTTGGATGCATAGTGTATTAGCCATATTTCTTTTAAATGCTGCACATTTACTTTTTTACATGAAAAAGTGACGCAATTTAAATTAAGAATGATGCATGATTTATTGATAAGGGATTGATAAATGTTACAATATACATAGACAACATATCATTAGGGCATAAATAAGATCTAAAATTTTGAACCTTTCTTGTGCAAAAGATCAGAGGTTCTAATGTAGAGGCTAGATGGTGACTCCACTAACCACTCTCATCCTTGGTAAAAATATCATAATCTCTACAGTGACAACTGTATTAGGGATAGATAAATTTTAATCTAAAAGTGCCCAAATAATGTGTCGTCTAAATATTCTAATTTTTATCAGTCTCATGCATTACACTTTTTATAAACTATGTCCCTTTTACCCTAGATGGTGTTACAAACCATGACTCTATTTTTCATTCAAGAATAGAGAAGTGCTAGCATATCCATCACTCACAAGCCTCGTACCTTCAAGTATATGGAAAGGTGAACTAATCGGTCACTATTATACTTGATTAGAAAGACCCGTTAGGAGGGACCTTTGCTTGTGGGAGCTAATAAGCCTCTTGACCGAAACCATGAGCCTATGTATTTAACTTAGCAACTTCCCCTAGGTTTTATGACTCTAAGTGCGTGCAATTGCATTTATGATTGCTATATGGACCTAATTACATTTAGCTTTATTTGAAATGGGGGCAAGCCCATTATGCCTTTTTGTCCGGGATGGGCCCACCCTAATTTCACATCAAATAAGATATAAATGCCTTAAAGTCACCGTTCTTGCCTGCACTTTAAATACAAGAGGTTATTAGGCTTAATAAAGCCTATGTTCAAACTTAGGCATCCTCTGATGATGCTTAGGTAAGCCCACCTAGGGAGAATGACTAAGACCATGAGTGTGAGAGTAATATGGTTGGAAAGACTATCACATGTGTTTGTTTTTTGCTGTACCACAAACATGTATTTACATTTCATGCATCATTTGCATCTCACGTCTTATACTATGCATGTATCACGTCTAACCCTCTTTTCTTATCCAGCCACCATTGATCCTTCACTTACAGCTCAGTGGAAGAGAATAGGCAAATGAGTACATAACTACGGCTATGCTTATGGAGGCAATGGTCGAGATGGAAAGAAGAATGATGGCACTAGTTACTAATGCTCTGTCCTATGTGTAGAATCCACAAGAGGTAAGGTAGACTTTTGGTACCAACAAGGGGAAAGAGATAGCAAAGGAGCCTAAGGATGACCAGTCATCTGATGATGAGATACCATAGGTGGTAAAGGCTTACAATAAGGTCCCCCTCCTAAGGCACCAAAAAATGATCAGTTGAAGAAGCTAAATGAAAAGATGGATGCCATGTCCAAATTGGTAACTAAGGGTAGAGATATTGACCTAGATGACATTGTCCTAAGGCTAACTACTCTATGCCTCATAAGTTTAAGATGCCTTATTTGGGCAAGTTTGATGGAACTTTAAACCCTTGTACTCACTTGAAACAATATGCAGTAGCCATAAGAGCCACCCATTGGATAGAAGAGTTAATTCTAAGCCTATTCAACATGTCCCTCATAGGCCAAGCTCTTGACTAGTACCACTATCAAGAGAGAAGGGTAAAAAAGGAATGGAATGAGTTGGAAAGGGCATTCAACAAGCAATATGCCAATAATGCCAGTGTTGATATTACTTTGTAGGATCTAGAGCGAATTAAACAGAAGCCCAATGAGAGTTTTTCTGATTATCCCCAGAGGTAGAGAGAAAAGATCTTAAAAATGAGGAATAAGCTTGAAGACATTAACCAGATCAAGATGTTCATTAGAAATGCCAATAGTTATATGAACAATGGGCTTACCGCTAAAGGCATTACTACTTGGGAATAGCTGAAAAACATTATTTTTGACCTTGAGGATGAGTATCAGAATAAGGGTTACAAGAGATCAAATAATAATCTTACTTTTATGGGTGGAAATGCTAGCAATTCCACTAAAACTACTGAGGTGCATGTAGTTCAAGGCTTCAGATTCTCAAATCTGGGTAAATCCTTATCATGGTGTTCGAATAAGCTTACTAAAGAAGGGAAGCTACAACCACTTCCACACTAGCCATTCAATAGCCCATTACCCCTTAATCATAGGCATAATCAGTATTAGGCTTATCATTAAAGAACTAGACACCTTACAGATAACTGTAAGCTCCTTAGAAGGGCCATCCAAGATCTTATTGATTCGAAACAAATCCCTGACCTAGAAACTTCATCAAACCCATTGCCAAAACATCACACCACATGTCTCCTAAAATCTAGATTTCTCGAAAAGTATGTGCTGAGGGAAATCAATAGGTCCGACCTAGCAATTGAAGCAAGAATGAAGGTGAGTGAATCAATCCTAATGACCAGTTTTTGGGATAGTGAGAGTGATCGTAAGAATAGAAAGAGCAAGAATTTCTAGGATGAATCCTCTAGTAAGGATTTCAAAGAGGGAAAGAGAGAGCCAATATGGGTTGAGGGAGAAATGGTGAAAAGAGTAAAAAAGAATGGTCAGATACTATCAAAAAATGAACCTGAATCTAGGGAAGATAAGCATGTGGAGGTGTTAAAGTAGCTCAAGAAGACTCAAGCGAACATCAGCATTTGGGATTTGTTGATGTCATCAAAATACCAAAGGTAAAAGGTGGTTAAAGCCTTAGGTCAAGTTCATATTTCTATAACTACCACACTAGATAAGCTTGTAGAAGTTATGAAAATAAGCAATACGGGCCTCATTACATTTTTAGACACAGATTTACCTTTAGAAAGAAGGGAGCACAATAGACCCCTCTTTATCAAAGCTGAAGTGAACGGGAAGAAAATAGGTTGTGCAACGGTGGATGATGGCTCCTCTCTTTATGTATGCCCTGCCAAGATCCTAGCTAGTTTAGGAATCAAGAAAGAGGACTTATTACCCTCTAGTATCACTATAAAAGCCTATGGCGACACTAGAAGACAAGTTAAAGGGTCTTTTATAGTTAAGGTGCAGGTGGGACCAGTCATTGATGAAGTAGAGTTCATAGTTATTAACATACCTGCTACCTTCTCTATCCTTTTAGGAAGGCCTTGGTTTTATAAGCTAGGAGGAGTTCCCTCAACTCTGCATCTAATGATTAAGTTCCCATATGAAGGCAACATCATTACCATAAAGACTGGAGTCAATCATGCTATCTCCACTCTAGCTATCGCTAATCAGCCTTTCAATGGATTCCATATTGCAAGGATTTATGAGAATTACATAAACCCGGATGTGTCTAAAATGATGAAGTGGATGGATTTCTTTTCGGGAGCTGGTTTAGGGAAAAACTTGTAAGGTATCACTGAACCTCTATAGCTACATAACTAGAAGGATACAAGGGGGTTAGGCTACGATCCAAGTAAAGAGGGTAACCTAAGATAGGGCAACTTATTTGAAGATTATTTTGTTAAGCAGAAAGGTATCAAGTATGATGGGAGCCCAAAAACCACTATAATAAAGGAACACTACAGGACAAGATTTGAAATTTTCATTGATGTTGCAGATTGGGAATCAGGGCATCTTACTTAAGTTCAGTGGATAGAAGAATTATTCTCGAAGCTGCTAACTATTGAAAAAGTCTACCTTACCCTCCTAGAGGACATGCCTAAGCTAGAAAACTCTGATTTGTTTATAGATGAATTGTATCTTTGTGACCTCTTTGAGGCAAATGATTTACTTTCTAATAAGATGAATGATGAATTTGCTTATTTCTGTGATCTTTCTCCTGATAGTAATGTGCATACAAATGATCATTACCAGAGTATTTTTGACATTAATTGCATTAAAACTAATCCTTTCAATTTTAGAACCAATAAACAACCAAAGAGTGTATTAATTGCCCACGATACTACTGTTAAAGAAATTGAAAATTTTGAGAGATTACTAAAGAAATATGAAAGGATTTTTGCCTAGAATTATGATGACATGCTGAGGATTGATAGAGAAATTGTGGAGCATGCTATACCAACGCATAATCATGCCCTCCTAGTATGATAGAAGCTCAAAAGAATGAGACTTAAATGGGCAGAGAAAGTAAAAGAGGAGGTAGTCAAGTTGTTTGAAGCAAAGTTCATTGAGGAAATAGTCTTCCCCACTTGGCTCGCTAATATAGTATCGGTACCCAAGAAGGACGGAAGGGTCAGGATATGCATAGATTACTGGGACTTAAATAAGGCATGTCCAAAAGATGACTTTCCCCTTCCCCATATAGATGTATTGGTGGATAGTGTAGCAATGGATGCTATGTACTCATTCATTGATGGGTTCTCCTGGTACAATCAAATCTTGATAAAAGTAATACATAAATGTAAGACTGCCTTTATAATAGAATAAGGTACTTATTGTTACAAAGTAATGCCTTTTAGATTAAAGAATGCGGGGCCACTTATCAACAAATGGCCATAAAGTTGTTCCATAACATGATGCACAGGGAAGTTGAAGTCTACATGGATGACATAATGGTGAAATCCATTGAGAGGGAAGGACATTTCGAAGCATTAGAAAAGTTCTTCCAAAGGCTGGACCAATTCAACAGATGTTCTTGGCAAGAAAACTAGAGTTTTTAGCCACCAACAATATGGCAAATATGAGGCATGCATCTACGGTCTCGAAACTTTGTATCAGCTGGAGGCAAAAGTGGTTGACATCTATGGAGACTCAATGCTGGTCATCTAACAGGTAAAGGGTGATTGGGAAGTCAAGGATGAGAACTTAAGCAAGTATGTCAAAATACTCATAGACCTTACTGAAGGATTTGATCAATGCACCTTTCACCACATTCATAGAGAACAAAATCAGGTTGCAAATGCTTTAGCCATGTTGATATTAGTGTCAAACCTTACCATAAGGGATCTTCCCAAGCTAATGTATTTCTGTAAAATAAGGTTTCCCATATGTAGACACTGGGTTTCAGGGGCTCCTAAGTTCGGTTTGCCTGATGATGATAAAAAGGACAAAAAAATCCTAAAAATTAGATTTTTCCATTCGAACTAAAGATCTCAAAATTTTCTTTAAAAATTATCCTTTTTCAGTCCTTGCCCGACCCGAAAATTTTCACAGTACGACTTGAAACACAAAAAAAGGGCATCTATAGTGGGTCGGCTCGAGCCCGATACCCAACACTGATGCCCAAAAAGGGGTGCGAGGGTCTTCGCCCCCCGCGGTATGGTAAAAAAAATCAAAAATAGCCGTTTTGGGCCAAGAATGGCCAAAACGACCATTTTCGTAGGTGAAATGATTGTTGCTAAGGCCAAAACAGTCGTTTTCACTCTGAAAATGCCTATTTTGGGCCTCGAGGTCTATGCATAAAAATCAAATGGGTCTTTTTAAGCCAAGGTTGGTCAATTTAAAAAGAGAAAAAAATATTTAAAAGAGAAAATACACCAAAAATACAAAAAAAAAAACACTTTTTTACTACATTTTTTGGGATTTCTTCAAAGATTCAAGCACTATTTTCAGTCCGAGTCGAGATCTTTCCAATGGCAAATATACCGATGTGTCGACCGACCCATTTTTTTTTATTTATCATTTTTCTTTCTGCATTTTATCCATCTACTAGTTAGATGTAGTAAATTATTTTATGTCATATTTTTGCATTTGTAAGACTGCTTATTTTTTTTAATTTCTATCTGTGGCTTTATTTTTGCTTTGCATCAAAAATATTATTTTTGGTCATTTGTGTTGATTTTATTTTTCTTTTTGTATTATCCATCTACTGGTTAGATGTGATAATTTATTTATGCGATATTTTATATTTTTGTGACTATCTATTTTATTTAATTTCTGTCTGTCTTTTTATTTTTGATTCGTATCAAAAATATTATTTTTTGTTGTTTATGCTGATTTTATTTTTCTTTTGATATTATCCATCTACTAGTTAGATACAATAATTTATTTGTATAATATTTTATATTTTTGTGCCCCTTTTTTATTTTCTATTTATTTAATTTCTATATGATTTTCCATTTTTCCTTCGCTTACCAATATATTGTTTGTGTGATTGTTTTGCAAGATGTCTTCATTATTTGGGGCTGATTATTGTTATTATTGTCTATTATTTGTTAGATTGTATTTTAGGCCTTCCAAAACATAATTTTTATTTTAGTTAGATTGTATTTTAGGTAATTGCCTTATATTTTATTTTTTCGATCGAATTATTTCCGTGTATATTCCGTGAATGTTGTAATAAATTAGGAAAATGATTGTGAATGGAAAAATTATTAAAATATTTATATTTAATCAATTGGTGTTTTATTAGTAAAATCAGGTTTGATTTTTCTTAATAAAAGTCACAATAAAATTATTTCCTAAAAATTGGCATGTAAGAACCAAAGTTCTCAAATTAAATCCATTTCCCGATTTATATATGACACCTCCAATTTCACTCCTGAAATATTCAACAAACACTGAATTAGGTAGAAAAATGGTTTTACACGTTAAAGAAAAATAATAAATAAAGTCATATTTTTACCTAATAAATTGGTGTTTTGTTAATAAAATAAATTACAATTTTCTCTCAATAAAATTTACAACAATAACATTCGTTTTTCCAAATTAAACTTTGAGGACCAAAGTCCTCAAACCCATCATTCGATTTTAATAAAAAGTCATGACAATAAAGTCTGTTTTTATAAAATTGACATGAGAGAACCAAAGTTCTCGAAATAATTAATGGCTCGATTTCATGGATGTTATTTTGATTCCAAGCACCTATTTATTTTTCTATAAATATATTCTGTAACTTCTTTTACGTGAATGTTTGATTTACTTTAATTGCAAAATATCGCTTAAGAAAAGGAGTAGCATCATAAATTCAAATCAAAGTTGCATATTAAGTTAAGGTATAAATAAGAGTAGGGTTTCAAATCGCTCTGGTTTTAGCCTTACAAGGTATTTCTATTTCCCGACTCCGTCGAGTGGCAATTCCTACCTTGTGGTGCCTGACTCGCACCCCTTAAGGTAATTAAAAAGGGGCAGCCTTAGATTCCTTTAGCTTTATTCTCGTCTTTCGAGACTCGAGGAATGAGGCCTAAGTTGAGTTTTAAGCTACTTCGATTTAATCATTCTTAGGAAAAATAAAAAGGCCATGCAACACACCACTTGTACTGGAATAGTTAGCTCTAATGCTGAGCTGCCTCTTTAGGAATTACCATGGTACCACGATATCTAAACCTATCTTAAAATGGGACAATACCCTGAGAATACAACTGAAAAAGATAAAAAGGCCCTCCAAAAATTATCCACTCAATTTATCTCATTTGAATGCATGTTGTATAAAAGACAAGTGGACGAGATACAACTCAAATGTATAGCCAAAACGAAATCCTAAAGAGTACTTGAGGAGGTACACAAGGGGGTATGCTGTCGTCATATGAATTGAAGGAATCTAGCGAAGAAAATTATGAGATTAGGAAATTACTAGTTGACCATAGAATCAGATTATTGCGATTTTGTGAAAAGGTGCCACAAATGCTAGGTATATAGGAACTTAAGCCATCTGCAACCAAATGACCTAACTAGCTTGTCATCTCCATAGCTATTTTCAACATGGAGAATTGATATAATTAGAGAAATAAGGCCGTCAGCTGCTAGAGGGCATAAGTTCATAGTGGTAGCAGTGGATTACTTCACAAAATGGGTTAAAGTAGAGTCTTTCAATAAATTAAGGGCAAGATAGATGGGAAAATTTATTGAAAGAAATATCATTTGCAGTTATAGATTGCTGTAATAGATGATCTCAAATAATGGGGTACAATTTCAAGGAGAAACTAGGCAACTTCTATAAAAGTACAAAATTTAACATCATAAGTCTTCTCCATATCGACCTCAGGCTAATGGAGTGGTAGAGGCTGCTAATAAAAATATCAAGAAAATTTTGCAAAAGATGACTATCACCTATAAGGATTGGGCAGATATGTTACCATTTGTATTATGGGGATACAGAATAACTGTCAAGACATCTACCCAGGCTATGCCTTATTCACTGGTGTATGGCATAAAGGCAGTACTACCAATCGAGGTTGAAATACCTTCATTAAGGGTAGTATTAAAAGCAAACATACTTGAAGTAGAATAGGCTAGAAGCAGATACGAGCAGTTGGCATTATTTGATGAAAAATGGCTTAAAGCTCTCTATCACATGCAATTGTACTAGAAGAGAATTACGAGAGCTTACAATAAGAAAGTCAAGCCTAGAACCATATGAGAAGGTGATCTAGTGCTCAACCAGATCGGACCGTTATTATCAGATCCTAGGGGAAAATTCAAACCTAATTGAGAAGGTCTATATATGGTCAAGAAGGTACTCAAGCATGGAGGCATCAAGATCTTAGATTTAGAAGGTAATGATTTTCAGAACCAATCAACACAGATATGCTAAAGAAGTACTTTTGTTAAAAAAAAAAAAGAAGAGTCCGCTAAGCTAAAAACCTGAATAAAGTAGTTTAGGCAAAAGTTAGGACACCACGATGAGGTAAAAACCCAACAAGGCACTTCATGCAAAAATTAGGGGATTTAAGAGAAAATGTCCAATCAAGAAAACCTTTTTCTTAAGGCTAATTGGTAATGACAATGCTATTAATGGAAATTAATACATTCGCCAAGATTAATGGGCTTAGTCTTAAATGTAGTTAATGATAAAAATGCTTTAGTCCTGATCATTGATATGTAAATTCAAATTCAGGAAGGGGCCTTACAAGTAGCTAAATTCTATGTACACTATTTCTTTTTAGAATTAGGAATATTGTCCTCATTTTTCCTTTTCAGCACTAATGATCTATTATCTTTAGCATTACTTAATTTCCATTTGTTTTAATATTCATCTGTGTTAACTGCATCAATTGTATAATCAGGCATATCCCTCAGGATGGTGCATTATTTCCACAAGTCAAGGAAAGAATGCAGGAAATGACGAGTCAAAAGGCCACTATAAAATCCCAGAAGCTTAATAGGTATCCTTTGCACTAGAGCAAACTACCACAAGATGCTTAAGGGGATGTAGAAGGTAGCATGTCTTAGCCTGATTAAAGGAACACAACTGGCATGGCAAGAGAGAGTAAAATGGCTGATTTTCCACTAAGGACATATCCATCGCACTGTGATAGCCATATCAAGCCATAAGATCCATTGGTCAATGGAGTCACACTTCATTACAAGCTTCCTCTGATAATAATGGCATGAGCCATACTTCACCCAACGTCTTTCAGGTGGAGGAATGAGCAATCTCTACTTCTCTTACAACTAAATCTAAAAAAAAAAGAGAAGCCGTTAGGTTGGAAAATCACTAAAGGACCACCTAAGCAAAAATTAGGTAGACCCACTAGTGCAAAAATCGTTGCAGGCATACTAAGCAAAAATTAGGGTCACAACAAAGTTAAAGTCCATGACACATACTTGCAAGAGAAGCAGACTCCCAGCTACGAAATTGACATCTTCTTTCATTAACGCATCTAAATCACGGATTGTTTTAGCCAGAAAACATAAAAAGGATTATAGCCAGAGCATGTTGCAGTCAGAAGGTGAAGGATTTTAAAATCGCAACACTCATCTTAGGAAGTAACGATGAGCTAGCTTCCAAAAAGACACAATAGAATAAAATTTGCCCATTCCACTGAGTCAATGGGAATTTGATAGGCATGGTCTAAGATTGCTCATTGAGAAATTTGGCCTACCCCTGGCACTAGCTTATGAGCCATAACTGGAGAAAAACCTAAAGCAAGGACAATATCCATAGGGTAACGGTCCTCAAAAGAAGGCAAGGCTAAAGGGGTAATTGGAGTGATTTTGTACTCCAAAATGGTGGAAAACTCTTCCAAGGTTGGACAAATCTCTTATTGACCAAAGATGAAAACATAAAAGATAGGGTCCCAGTACTGCGCTATGGCATTTAAGAAATTGGGGTTGATCTAAACCTTCCTCAGAAACCTAAGAGAAGAAAAAAAGGCGAGAATAAGGGAAGCTCAAGAGGCCTTTAATTCCAAAGTCTTAGATAAATCCAAGCAAAAAGAAGACACAATGAGAGTAAGGGATGAGAAGATCAAGAAAGGGAGTATTTATAAAGTCAAAATCCCATTCCTTTTCTTATTAAGAATTTGAATCCAAAACACGTGAGGAAGTCTACACGGACCTAGAAATGGCATCATAGTCCATACAGACTAAGAGATAGATGTCCAGACCATCGCCATGCCAAGTCTATAACCATATTTGGGTAATATCTGCTCGGACTAAGTTAACCAAAGTCTGCCCAAACCAAAATGATTTTTGTAAGTCCGCATGGACTGAAATACCTCAAGTTCATACAAGTGTGCAAGGGGAAATAAAACACTCATGATAATTTGAAGGCAAATAAGCTTTAAAGAAAATTAAAATGTGCGTACGAAGTTTGAAAGTTTGGAAACAGGAAGTGACAATTCCTATCCCTAACTAAAAGAGTGGGGATGCCTCACATTTTACTCCCCAACATGACAACCAGAAAATAAAAAAAAGGGAAGGAGGGGTTACCTCTTAGCCTATTCCTCAAAATCATCTCCATCCTTTGTTTCTTTATCTTCAGAGGAGATTACAAGCTTCTTGGCCACCTTATAGGTTCTCACTTTCCTCTGAGCCTCACATAGGGTAGCAACCCATCTCGATAGCTCATTCTGCAGGAAAAATGGAGGATTAATGTAACATACACATGTAACATACATGACATGCATAACATACATAACATGCACCAAATTAACCATGATAGGAAAGTTACTTACGGCAAGCACTCGGGTCTCATCGATCATGGCCCTCCTGAATGCCTCTGCCACTTAGGCGATCCTTTCGATAGGAGCCTTTTCACCTAATCAGAGGAAAGAAATATAAGGCATATACAATGCTTAAAAGACCCAAGTAACACAAGCAGCAAGCCTAATAACCTTACTAGTGTGGTGTTCTAAGGCTCAAAGGCAACTGGCTAGCTCTCCTCTATACAAAGTCTAGTAGAAGATAGCCCCTCGTCAATGCCATAGTGCATGTAGCTCAGCTTTGGGAAACCCACCAAGGTCTCTATCACTTGTTCAGGCAAGGAGGTCAGACCCGAACTTTGTCGTAAGCAGAGGGGTGAGAACTGAGAGCTAGGAGAATTGAGAGCAGTTCTAGGCTGCTTCCTTGAGGAGGATAGGCCAGCCCCAGAGATAGTAGCATACTATAATACCATGAGTAAAAGTCAGAAAATGTCATAAAAAGGAATCAAAATTAAGAAACTCACCTGAAGCAGAGAAGGTCCTAATGTGTAAGGCACTTATGAGAGCAAATGAGCCGAGGCCCAAGAAGCATAACCCTCAGTGTTATCTTCCACCAATGTAGCCCCTGGAATTCCCATGGTCATGCCTTTTATGAACTTTAAGTCATCAATATACCTCTCGAATAGCATTGAGTCAGAAGGGTTCAAAGGAATGAGGTGAACATTAAGCCTTAAGTGCCAACTCATAATTCTCTCTCTTAAAAACTAGTAGTATGTCTCTAGAGTAGTCAACAAAATATGATGGAAGGATAAGCCTCAAATGAAGCGCAAGGAAGGAGGCAGCTCATCAATGGGAAAGACTTACTAAGCCAAATCAATCTGTACAAGTAAACATTTGTTAAGTGTGGATAAATAGCTAACAAATTTTTTGACTTAACGTGTAGGAAATACTCACGTCAGTCCAGACCCGGGAGCTAAGGTATTGCTAGTGCTGCAGTAGGGAAGCCGTATTCCATAGGCCCGAAGTAGGTCACACACATCTATCCATCACTGGATAGTGGTGAGGCACATCCAGCTTATAAGAATGGGCTAATAAATGGAGCTCATAAGCCCACACTTGAAATAATAAATAATAAGGTCACAAAGAAGTTCTAAAGAAAAGAGAACAAATAAAAAGGAGTTGCTTACCAAGATGCCAGATACAAAGCCCTAAATGAAGCAGTGGCTCTTTTTGGTCCGGACGACCATGTCTAAACTTCAAAACATCCACCTTAGAGAAGAGCAACACTAATTCTAGTTGTTGATCTTATCAACCTCCTCCAAGACCGAAAGGAAGCTCCAGCTCATAGTGCTGTTGGTGTTGGCAAAGAGAGTGGTACCTATCAAGTATAAGATAAAGCAACGGGTATACTGGTTTACCTCTAGCTGACTTGTAGGGGACTACTCCTCCCCATCTTTCCTATAGGTCCATGCAGCGAATACTTCCAGCCCTATCCTAAGGGATAAAACCCAGTAGTTTTTTCACCTCTTATAGCCTCAAAGATGGGTGATGATAGCAGGCATCAAAGGGAAATCGTGTGTCTTATGCAGGGTGCTTCGATGATAAAGGCCCAGTCAAAGGGAGTGATGGTCATCTCACTGAAGGGCAAATGGAAAGTGTGAGTAGTGTCCATCCACCTATCTAATAGTGCTCTCAAAGCCTACAAATTGTGATAGAAGTCTCCACCCATGAGGTGGTCCAAAAAGGTTTGGAGGCCAGTTGACCAAACCCTATTCTTCACTACCACTGACATGGTGGAATACCATTGTTAGGGTCCAGACAAGGTGCCCTCGCACTTAAGGCACGTCTATATAAGAAACAAAAGCAGAAGTCAACAAAAGTTCGCACGAACTAAAATTTTTGAAAATAAGTCTGCAAGGACAAAAGAAAGGAGGCAAATTGATCCGTACAGGGCACACTCATAGATACCTGAAAGTCCATACAGACTATAGATAGCATCAAATACAGTAAAACACAGGTCCACATGGACATAACATAGTCCACTATAGGTCCGCACGAACTTCAAAAGATAGAGTACTCAGAATAATCACATAACAAGTTTGAGAAGTAAAGTTGAAAACTTGGTTCGTACGAACTAACTATCCTAATGATCTAAGTCCACACGAACCTATCATGTCTTAGCCTACTTAGTCCGTATGGACTTATTGAACCAAAAAAATTTCATAGCATGAAAACATAAGAAAACTCAATCAAAATGGCTAAGGAACACATACCGGATGGAAAACATACCTAAGGATAGACTTCAGAGCAAGCATAGTGCACCAAATCCACCAAGATGGGAGTCAGGTCACCAAACACAACCCCATCCATGGGATCAGTGTTTTAGGGTCGATTGATGGTGATAGACGGCACAAAGTTGATCAGAGTCAACATGGATATGTCCTCCGATGGAGGAAGAGAGGGGACTAATCTTGTTCCTGGTGAAAGGAGGATAATGGTTAAACTCTCTTCACCATTAGAAGATGATGAAGGAGAAGCACTACCCACATAAGAAGCCATTAAAGAGTTGCCTATTAGAGAGAAAACAGTAGAGAAAGGAGATTGGAAAGGACATAAATCAGAAATGAGGGGGAAAAGAGATAGTTATAGTTCTGACATGATAAGTCTACGTGAACCTCTGTATAATTAGTTTACACGGACATCTTCCCTGTTAAGTCCACATGGACCTTAACTTGCTTCGTCTATGAGAGTCAAGCAAAAAATGGGTCTGCACAAACTCACTTTAAGATTAATCTACACGGACCATGACCAACAAAGTCCGCACAGACCTTTGACTACCAAAATTCAAAAGAACAAAAGAAAAAAAGAGGAATGCCTATCAAAGGCCAAAACTTACTCTTTTCACAATTGAACTAATATTTCATTTCCTTTTTGCAAGATCGACTTGAAGTTCTATCCACAAACTTAGATCAACCACAAGTTTCATCCATAATTATGGACTAACCCCGAGTTTAATCCACTGATCATGGATCAACTCCGAGTTCAATCCATTAATTTTGAATCAACCTTAAGTTCAATTCTTTAATCCCAAATTAATGCCAAGTTTAATCCATCATCGCAAATTCAGCCTTGTAAGCTAATCCATCATCTCAGATTCATCCTCGTAAGCTAATCAATCATCTCAAGGTTCAGCCTCATAAGCCAATCCATCATTCCAGGTTCATGCCTCATAATCTAATCCATAATCAATGTTCAATTCTACATCAAGGCCCAGTATGAGTAGAATAAGCTAATATGTAAGTATCCCTAACTTACATACTTTGATATGTACTATTGATACACATCACACATCAAAGTGGAGGCAACTGTAGACACCTTACCTTTGACTTATGATGATAGCCAGAGACAAACTCTTAAGCATAGCACAAAGCCATTAAGAGGTAAGTCTACACGGACCTACTAAAACATGTCCGCATGGACTAACTATGTGAATAGGCTAAGATCTAGCCCACGAAGCTCACGGACCGGCATACCAAAAAGCTTAGACCGTGCGAACTAGTACAAATAAGTCTGCACAGACTTACTGATAGAAAAAGCACTTCGAAGGAAGAATCCTACTTATTAAGTCTAGAAGCTAGAATCCTTTAAGGATTAGGACGCATTTTTGGAAGAAAAGAGGAAAACTTGAAGAGACTAAGTATAAATACTTCTCTACATCAATAGAGAAGAGGAGGCTGAAAAAAATTACAACTACAAATACACATTCAAATGATAGAAAGTATCTAGGAGTTTGGAGAGCTTGAGTTAAGGAGCAACCCAAACCATCTTCACCTAAACCTTGAGACTTTTATGCTATTATTTGAAGAAACTTCTTGTTCAGGTAATGTTTGAGGTCTATTGAAAGTTTCTTGATATCCTATAGGTCCATGATCTCTGAAATTGATGTACAAGTGAGGTAGTACATTGTTATTCCCACTCCTATTCATGATAAGTAGGCCATTATAGTGATATATAACATGTAGAATTGATTCTTATGGCTAATGTTAAATATGCTGCATGATGTTAATGATTATCACACAAATCTGATCATATGCATGATTAGTTCCACACGGACTTATTTCTTTTAGGCATAAGCATGATAGGTTAGTCCGCACAACCTTCTTCCTTTTATGTGAATATGGCAAATTGGTCTACACATACCTACATCTAGTAAGCATGATTTTATATTCCAAGGTACTTTGTTATATGGTAGTTGATCGATATGAATCAATATATTCATATGTTAATATTAAAGGCATGTAATTATATGTATGAGATTGAAAGGCAGTCCATATGGACTCTCTATCACAAGGGTTATACATCTGTACGGACTTATACATAATAGATTACATGGTGGCTCTATAGAATATGCTTTGCTTGTATAATCAATAGCCCATGATTTACTTGTCCTAGATATGTTCATATTCTATTTATTATATGTCAATGCTTACATAACTTTGATCTAACCTCATTTGGCTTTGTTGTTCTCTGAGTAGTTAATTGAATTCCCTTACTAGATCAAAAGTTGGAACAGACTTAAACTTTCCTTAGATAAGGTCTGCATGGACTAAGAATATACCTCTTTAATGTCTGCACGGAGCAGGCGACGCAGAAGTGGGACTATTTCGGTGTTACAATTTGCCTCTTTGGTTTTGTACCATTTAAATTTCATTGCTTATTTTGGGGTTGTAATAGTTAGCAAACAACTTGTTTAGCATGCTAAAACCTAAATTTCATGTCAAACAATTTTATATATAATTAATTAGTGTTTTATAATAAAATGGATTTGTATTTCCTTAATCAAAAGTCACAATCACTAAATGTATTTCAATAAAAGCCAATTTCCTAAAGATGGGAGTTTGGCAATTACCGTC